>CANNZV010001222.1:0-68486 GCA_947561585.1 Caprella mutica | reverse complement strand
GAATATTATCGATAATTACGTAAGATCCAGCCCCCCATAATGTCTGTCCACTATAATCTTCTATGACCCCACCGTAATATTCTCCCTGGGAATATTTGTTCCTTCAACCTAACATAGTTTACATAATTTTCACCTAATTTTTCTTCCATAACTTCTTCTAACATTTGGAAGGCTAGAGCAAGTTTGTCTGAACTAACAACAGAACCATCTTAATAGTTATACATATGTGAAAGCAAATTTTTAAATTTAGATCACTTATCACACAACATGTTATCACCTAATATAAAATCAAATGTGGAATTATTTTGAAGAACATCTTTAAAGAACACAGAAATATTTAAATTAGAATGCACTTTGAAAGAAATAAGAAAATGGGGTATCATATTATGTTCATGTACAAGTCTACCAAAAAAAAATATTATCTTTACATTCACTAATCATCCATTTAATCACAATTTACCCTGCAATTTTCCTTAAACGATTCAAAATCTATTACCTTGTCATTATTTAAGAACTCTCTAAATTTTGAGCATCTCTCTCTTCAATTATTTTCAACCTTCTAATATGAAGGTTGCCCAGGAAAAATTGTTGTGATAGCACCTTCCTGAAGCCTTACTCTTCTTTTCACCTCTAGTCCATAATTCTCAAGATGGAGACCTTCCCTAAGGATTATATCTTCATATAAGTGGTCAGTAGTTTCACTCAGAACAAACAACTGAATGATTAGACGGTGTGAACTTCTCCCTATAAATAGGCATTTATGAAAAACTTCTATCTACTGGGCAATCACATGAGAGTAATTTTATTTCATAATTTACCGTCAATATGAATTTCATAGCAACAAATAATAATATTTTAGTTAAATTACTAGAGCAACACAATGCACATCTAAAGGAAAAGTGAAGCTACATGGATACTATTTAACCACTAATAATTTATATTGACATGTGAAATCATGATAATTGATTCAAATTTGAAAATTAAAATTACAAGATTAACTATAGCTAAGTTATGTATGGTATAAGGAATTTTCGCCGTGAATTGTTTTTCAACTCTCGGTTTAAGAACCCCAGACAAATAAAAATATTACCACAATAAATGCTAGGGTCCTTTTCCAACATCCATTACCAAGGACACTTATAGACTATACAGAACAAAGAGTTAAGTTTGATTGTCCAAAATATTGTGTTTTTATTTTGTATGAAATTGTTATTGTTTGCTGGTAAACTATTGGAAAGCATTCTTGGTCACGGGGGTTAGAAAAGAACTAAAAATTATTGTGGTGATCACTTAATTTGCCTGAGGTTCTTAAGTTGAGAGTTAAAATAAATTATCTTGCCGAAATTTCCCCACGGCGAATTTCCTTATGGCAAAATTTCCGGTCACGGTTATGTATATCTATAAGAGACACTTACCTATGGATTGCTTTGAGCCATTTAGCATACAGTGCCTCTTCTTTCGGACAGGAATCAAAATTTTGTACTGGATCCATAATTTGACTTGCATCCAGGGACGCAGCAACGCTTCGGCATATTTGATAAATAAGTCATTAAATGTAATTACTTCTTAATTTCATATGTTTAAAATAGGGTCATAACATTTACACTTTCTAATTTTCTAAACACTACAAGCTGGGTAAATTTGATATCAAGTAGCTAGCTACCTATTTAGGTAGGTGAAGTCTTCAAAAGTTTTGTATGGTAAAGGCATCAGATGTGATCTTAGTCCAATTTGATTACAGTAATTAATAAGCAACAATGCAAGCATACCAGTCTTCCAGATTGTATTTGATGGTAAATTTGATTGACATGTCGGCAGACTTTTATTTTCTTGAAAATAAATATTCTTGCGAGGTCTGCAGACTTTTGGTTATTTATTCCTATATAACCATTAATTTTTGGAGGGAAAAATGTTGAGAATCACCCAAATTATACAAAATTCTTGGCTGAATTTTTCAGATTTCTTGGTAAGTCGGCAGACTTCTGTGCACAGTGCATCAGACTACCAGTGACGAAATATAGACTGGCAAGCATAGAAATTAATTCAAGTGTTCTCATTTATTAACAAGGGACGACAGCATAGCCCAGACTGTATATGGTGCACTGAACTCCTCTGATCTTTCCAAAAATCTGTAAACATTTCCTCATATTTTGGCTAGGTAGTCCTCCAACATTTATACAATTTCCCCTCCAAAAATTAATGGTAATATAGGGATAAAAACCTAAAAGTCCTCCGACATTGCAAGAATATTTATTTTGGAGATTTGAAAAGTCCTCGGACACCAGTCTGCAAAGCATGCACAATCAGTCTCCAGATGTTTAATTTTGAGGCAATTTGTCTCCAAAGATTTTCAAATTTCTCTCCAAAATAACCAAAAATCTCAAAATTCTCTCCACTAATTACATGTAAACATAGGAATTAATTAGGAAATTGTCGCCGGATAATTCAGGAGACTAATTTCAAGGCCTCAATAGTCGTTAGATAAACTTCACAATTTCATGCATCTTTTGCAGACTGGCTCGGACATGTCATTGGAATTTACCACCAAATACAATCTGGAGCACAACTCAGCATAATGTGTCTCTTCCCCCGCTGAGATTTAAATTTGAGAGAGTTACTCTTTGACTCTCAGAAGCAGATTCAAAATCTCTTTCAGCTAATTAATGGTAACATAGGAATTAATTCAAAATCTCTCGCAGCTAAATTAATGGTAACATATGAATTAATTCAAGTAGCTATCAAGATCTCCGCAGAGATCTCCAATTTCTAAAATTGGGCTCAGATTTGTTGCAGAGTCTTGGAAAAATGTTCCATATTCTGCAGTCTGGCCAGTCTGAAAAGAAGGTCTCCTCAGACCCAGGATTATTTACAGAAATTAGATATAGAGCTTTGGGCGCAGGCGCGCAGCAAATAACATGGGAACATAGGAATTAAATAGGACTTGGGCGCAGGATTAATCCACAAATCCTGCTGTACTTTTCAGACTGGATTAGTCTGGCTGGAGCATATCCAAGCCAAAGAGTGGTTCTTATACTATGATGATTACTACCTAGCGATTATTCTATCTGAGTCTCCTAGAAAAGAGTCCTAGCTAGGTAAGTCAAATTACTTTCTAATATGTTCATAAATTCTTTATTTCTCTCCAAAATTAACATTGTAACATTTATAATTAAACATTATGATTATAATAGGATGATGGTCCTAATTAAGAATGACTACCTACTAAGTTACTAACTAGCCATCCAAAAACACTTTACTCTCCAATTCTCCCTAGGTAAGAGAGTTGGAAATGTACATCTTCACTGTGACTAGCTAGCCGCTAGATTATAGGTACCTATAATAATGGCCAGTATTAGGTACCATACTTTATTACTTGTCAAGTTTTGAAGTATGCAGAATAGACCCAGGGTTTACAAATTCAAGATTTAACACCAGACAAACAAGCAACATATGAAAATTTGAATTCAACACCAGATAGTCTTAGCCTCTTAGGTAGGTGGTCTAGGCTAACTAGGCACTACCGTGGAAGTATGCATCGAATACCTTAATTACCCAAAAAACAGCATAAATACTCATTACAACATTAAAATTATTACATATTATTGATCACAACTCTACTAATACTTACTAGAATAATTCTAAACCTTTACAGTCTCCTATTCATAGAAAAATTAGCATTAAATACAGAGCAACACACAGTTTCCTTCGCAGTATCAATTCAAATAGCGTCGTTTGTTATGACACCGTGTCGGCCATCTTGAATCCTACACCCAGGCTATAATATTACAGAGGGCATTGCTATAACCCACTGGGGGGAGAGAGGAAGGGAGGAGGGCGCAGCGAGAATTAGGGTGGCACAACACTCCCTATCAGCTACTAATAATTCGTAACAGTTAAATATCTTTCCTTATCTTGTATAGTTCTTGCTACTGAGACCAAACGAAATAGCTGTTGGCTGCAATACCCATCAGTGCACTGAGTATATATAGGTATGTAGGTAGTCTGCCTTGCAAGGAAAGTGATGCCAAAAGGTGGCGCCATGGGCGTGTCTTCCCACAATGCACCTCTGCCACTCGGTGCAATGGGGTTGTATGCCCCTCCTCCAATACTCAGTTCTAATCGAGTAACAGTCAAGGGAGGTTATGTTGTTTTGTACTGTTTGTAGCTATCACAATTTGGTTAACAAATTATTTACCAATTGTGATGATATTTTATTTCTGAAAACATATTGTTTAGTAATTGTCGCAATTGGTGAGATTTATGAAAACATTATTTTTACACTCACAACTCATTTTTTACACTACTTTCTAGTTTAAAGGATAATTGCTAAGGTAGGCTTGTAGGCTTCATTTACTATCTCTTCTAAATTTAGGTTTCATTTACTTACTCATTTTCTTGTGGATTTTCCAATCCACATTCTTTTTAATTAAGTAACTGCTTTTCTGTATACCTGAGCTTGGCCAACAAATCGTGGTAGATGAATTTGTTCACAGAGCCCACTTTCCTTTCTGACTGCCTCTTCGAGTCCCTTGTATTTGACTTCCTTTTGATGATAGCGATACAGTTTTTGGTTCCGAAACAGACTTGAATTCTTTGAGTCATAAGATTTGAGAATAAAAAAGTACCAAGTTTCATAGTTGGTTTTTATAATTATATTATTAAACTCAATAGTACTGAATGTAAATGAAAATAATATGCTTCATTATAAGGTGGGATACATTTAATCCCACCACGCAACTTGTGTTCATATGAATGATATTTTTTGGTGGTTTACATATTATCTCACCATGTAACATATGTAACAAAATAGGTAATTTAAACCCCTTACATCTATATTGAATGTGTTTCCGTTGTATGGTAATTAAAACATATATTTTCTCCATGCTGATCAGATGTTAACAAGAGTTATAAGTATATTTATATTTTGCATTCTTCACACTAAGTTTCTGGATATACGTGTGTATGGGGGCATAATGTAATTTTTTCTTATAATGTAATTTAATCTCAAACTTTCGTGCAATAAATTAGTCGAAAATAGTCAGTAGCATTGTCTTTCTTTTTGAGAAGTTTATGCTTTGACCCATGGATAAATTTCTTATATTTTTTATGGTTTATAGTATATTTTTTGTTGTGAATATATTATGATTTGAGCATACAGACTTCTCTGTTCATCTTGTTATTACTGTAATAAAATTATAGTTTTAGTGAGATGTCAACGCCAAGTTAGTAATCAAATCGTACACATTTTCATCATAGAAATTATCTGTATTCGTCATGTAAGTAACTATTAAATCTTTAAAAAGTAGGGTTTAGAGAAGTGCATGAGGTAGAGAGTTGTTAAAATGAGGTGCGGCTCATACGCACTTCCTCTCCTTTCCGTTCATTCTGTTAAACTGAATAATGATGCACTGGAGTGTATATCCGTCGAAAATGAAACAGAGGTGCGTCATTGGTTTAGACCACCGTAGAAAAATATACATAGCAATGACAATAGAGTGATAAGTAGTGACAATTTTGGATTTAGAGTGTTGCTGTGATGACGTCACTTACACTAAACGTCTCGATTGTCACTAAATAGTGTACATACTCCATATACTGGGATTTAGACAAACACATGGCGCCACTTTTAGGCATCAATTGAGCCCCTGCTATGCTACCCAAGGCTTATAGACTATTATATGGTTGACCAGACGCCATTTTTCTGCCAGACGTACGATTGCCGGGCACCCAAGCTGATAATAAAGCATGCAAATCAGAAAGAAATTAGCTGTATATCAATATTTAACCGTTTTTAAACTTAAAGCTTGTGAATATTATGAGAAAAAATAAATACCTTGCTATGTCAGACACTTTCCTCACTTATTTTTTTTTATTTTCCATGATAATTACCGAATTGGAAGTGATAGTGACGTAACCAACTATTGTTGGAAAGGCTACATAGCAGTTTATAACTCTATTTTAAGATAAATTGTGAAAAATAGTTACTAGCTACATACTCAAAAACCACTATGGTGTCACCTATTCAATATTTGCCGTTACTAATTAGTAATAGTCAAATTAATTTAATGCTAATGTTAAACACCAATCAACCTAACTAGCCTAGTTAGTATACAACTACTACTTAGATCGTTTGTTTACCAAGATGGTGAATACCTTTCATGGTTATTACGTATTAGGTAGCTAAATACATATTTTATTAAGTTTAAAATAGAATAAAAGGTTAACATTCGTGTGATCTCCAGAAAATTGGGTGCCCGGACGAGGATTTTGAGGTTGCAAAAATGTATAATTTGCGGAGCATTGTCGTACACTTTGCTCGTCTGGTTAACCTTATGGTGTATATAAACCTTGATGCTACCTCCATATTTATATTCACTCAGTGCATCAGTCACTGAGTGTATATAAAGATGGAGGTAGTATAGCGCAGGCAAAAGTGATGCCAAAAAGTATATAGAATATGTGGTGACAATCTAGATGTTTAGTGTACGTGACGTCATCACAGCAACACTATAAAAGGAAAATTGTCACTACTTATCACGCTATTGTCATTACTATGTATATTTTTTCTATTGTGGTCTAAACCAAGGGCGCCCCTCCCACTCACATCAGTTGAACAGAATGCACGGAAAGGAGATTATGTGCGTGTTAGACTCGCTCAACCTCATGCACTTCTCGAAACCCTATTTTTTAAAGATTCAATAGTTACTTACGATTACAGATAATTTCTATGATAAAAAAAGTGTACGATTTGATTACTAACTTTGCTTTGACATCTCACTAAAACTATAATTTTATTACAGTAATAACAAGATGAACAAAGAGAATGTATGCTCATATCAAAATAAATTCACAACAAAAAGTATTATTAAACCATAAAAAATATAAGAATTTATCCATGGGTCAAAGAAAGACAATGCTACTGACTATTTTCGACTAATTTATTGCACGAAAGTTTGAGATTAAATTACATTATATCCAGAAACTTGTATGACGTCACGACTTGATCATTATAATAATAATAACAATAATCTTTATTGAATAAAATTATTTACAATTGTTAAACATCAGACAAATTTAAAAATATATTCAAGCCAATATGAAGTTTTCCCTTGTAGGAAAAGGAAAACTTTTCTGGTAAAAAAAAGGAAAAGTTAAAAAAATATATATATTCAAGCTAAAGCATTACAAAAAAAATTATACAAAAATATCATACTAAAAGAAAAAGAAAAAGGAAAAAGAAAACTACTCACAGAACAAAACAAGAAAGGATAGGTCAATTAAAAATAAAATCCTAGATAAACATAACATGACAGCATTACAGTAAGGTATTAAGCAGGTGTATTTTAGTTTAAAAGTAGACACAGAATTACTATTGCGAATAGAAATAGGTATGGAATTCCAAATGAGTGTTCCCTGGAAATCTATATATTTTTGGCATTGGGTAAGTCTATGGAAAGCAGTGTTGACATTGTCATGATTTCTAGTATTGTAGCGATGATTAGGAAGATTAAGCTGATTAGATTGTTTTACATGATACATATGAATACCTATGGAAAATTTATAGATACAAGTAATAGGCAAAATTTTACAGTTATAAAACAGAAGATCAGTATGGGCAAGGTAATGTGATTTAGTAATTATTCTTATAATTTTCTTCTGTATTAAGATGAGGGGGCCAAGATGAACCTTAGCAGCTGCACCCTAAACAGTTATACAATACAATAAATAAGGGAATACAAGTGCATAATATAAATTAATCAATACATGACTAGGTAATTCTATTAGATTGAATGTAAAATTTAAATATACTTATAACTTTTGTTGACATCTGATAAGCATGAAGAAAATATATGTATTAATTATCATACAACGGAAGTAAATGAAAAATAAAAGTATTTTATGTACAAATGCAATCAATATATATGAAAGGGGTTTAACTTACATAGTTTGTTACATGGTGGGAAAATACGTAAACCACCATAAAAAATCATTCATGAACATAAGTTGCATGATGTGATTAAATATCTCCCACCTTATAATGCATCATAATATTTTCATTTACATTCAGTACTATTGAGTTTATTAATATATAATGATAAAAACCACCTATGCAACTTGTTACTTTTTTATTATCAAATCTTATGCCTCAAAGAATTGAAGTCTGTTTCGGAACCAAAAACTATGTCACTAACGTCAAAAGGAAGTTAGATACAAGAGACTCTAAGTGTCAGTCAGAGAGGAAAGTGGCTCCGTGAACAAATTTATCTACCACGATTCGTTGACCAAGCTCAGGCATGAAGAAAATCAGTAACTTAATTAAAAAGAATGTGGTTGCGAAAGATGGAAGAGGAAAATGAAGAGTTGATGTTAAGTTAAGTTAATGAAACCTAAAAACTCTAAGAGGAAAATGAGAAGAGATAGTAAATGAAGCATTCAAGCCTACTACATTAGCATTATCCTCTAAACGAGAAAGTAGTGTTAAAAATGAGTTGTGATTAAAACAATTATGATAGTTTAACTTTTAATATAAATATAATAAAATTGAATGAGAAGCCAACTATAAATATAAGGTTTTCATAAATCTCATCAATTGCGACAATTAGTAAACAATATGTTTTCATAAATAAAATATCATCACAATTGGTAAATAATTTATCAAAATTGTGATATCTTCAAACAGTACAGAACAGCATAACCTCCCTCGACTGTTACTCGATTAGCACTGAGCATTGGAGGAGGGGCATACAACCCCATTGAACCGAGTGGCAGGGGTGCATTGGGGGAAGACACGCCCATGGCGCCACTTTTTGGCATCAGTTTTCCCTGAATGGCATGCTGCCTCCATACCTATATATACTCAGTGGCACTCGATATCTCATTAGGGGAAGGTGTTGTGTGTCACAGTGCAGCCAGGTACATGGCAACTTTGAATGCGTTTATCTGGCACTTCTCAAAACCGACAAATTCAAGCCTTAGACTTATACAATTTTGAAGCTACAGCATTGGTTTTTTGCATTCGATTCTCCAAGAAATTCCCTAGAGCTGTGGTAGCTTTTTTTGATTTTCGGAATATTGAAATTTGAAAAAAAATTGATTTTTTATTTTTTCACGGAAAAATCAAAATTTCGATAAATAATTTGAAATTTAAAAAAAAGCTATCTCTTACAGCTCTAGAGAATTTCCTTGAGAATCGAATGCAAGCAATCCCAATGCCGTAGCTTCAAAATTGTAGAAGCTTTAGACTTTTATGGAAACGGTTCGAATTTCTCGTTTTCTATTGGTCTAATCGAAAAAATGCATTACACTAAAACAATAGAGAATTCAATTTTATAGAAGACTACTAAGCTTTTAGAACCATAGCTTCATTAATAAAAATATTTTCAAAAACCAATTACGGTCCCCTCAACGATGTGATGAATTTATTATGCAATGAATTTACTATACGATGAATTCATCATTGTTAGGTTTCTCGATGCAATTATCATTTTATTCGAAAAATATCTAAGAAAACGGATCTAAATATCATGATTTTTTAAACTTTAAGAAGCCAGCAGTGTCATCATTATCCCACTATGAATAATCCTGGCATCCAAACCTTCAGAAGATATCATAGAATGACATCTTCAATTTGTTATTACAAATGGAATGTTTCCTATGTATTAATTTCTTTCTTATCTATTAACATTTTTATTTATGGAAAATTTCTAAGTGAAAGAATTGAAATATTTAGTTTTTTATTTTCAAATATTTGAATCTATTGTTTTGCATTTTATATGTACAATTATTGCTGGAAAGATGAGCAAATCTTTTAATCCGTCTAATTGGTAAATATTCCCTCATAGGTTCACGGCACTTTGGACATTCTTTTCTGAAAAAGAAAATAGGTGATCAGTGAAATGAAATGGATAATATTTATGGGAAATTAATTTTTATCTAATTTCATATTAATATATTCTAGTTTTTTGTATATTCAAAATTATTTAAATTAAATTTGTTCAATAGTTACCTCAAATCAGGTGTTATGGAGATCTTTTTGAGGCAAGTATTACAACAGGTGTGTTTGCAGATCAGCAAACTATAATCATCACTTGTAAACTCTTCTAAACAAATTGGACATTCACCCTCGCAGTAAAAATTCTCAGCAGCAGTCGGTTTTGTACCTAGAACTTTCTTCCACTTAGATATTTTGAACTTTAAAATTCTTGATTCTTCCGCAATGGGTGCGAGGTCTCTCGCAGATAATGAAATAAACTGTTTAATTTTAGTTGAGAATACACTAGCCATGTCTTGATCCTTTGAAAGAAATATATTAATTCTGATTAGAACCACCATAATCTTACCAGGATTTCCTGGCAAGATTTTCTTAATTACAGTATCTGATAACAATTCCATTAAAGTTTTTGAAAGCATTACTGAGGTTTCAATGCTGATCGCTCGAACTAATTCTGGAAACCGGAGAGAATTCAAAATATTACCAAATCCAGAAAATACTTTTATCACAAATTTCTGAGATTGAATTCCTTTTTCAATAAATTTCAGTGAGTGTAGAAATATTGTCATGAACTGGAAAATGAATTGAATTTCTTCTGGTGACATCAAAATATACTCGTTTTCACTTGTTACATATGATTTTCTCTTCCAAATTGATGCAATAAATGTATATAATATGCATCTGCAGTTCACCCTTTGTTTTTCTGGATGGTCACACAATTCCTCTAGGTATTCAAAATGGTCCAAATTCTCTTTAGAAAGTATTGGGCTATCATCAACACTTTGGAATGTCATCTTTTCCCATTTTGATTTAGAAAGTATCTCTACCATCTTAGTATTATTGAAACTGATTGAATTTTTTACAGAATAGACATCTATACATTCTTCTGTATATATTATATTTACGAATTGATTGTTAAAGAAGAAATCTGTGACACCTCTAACACTATAATAATTCTCAAAAACAATAGCATCTGCATTAGCTACTATTACTGTATCACTTTCTTTCAAATTATTATGCTTAATAATATGATCAATTGAACGCAATTCATGATTTACGTTTATCAATCCTGACATTATTAATTTGGGTATACTAGGTTCTTTAGGAAAACAGTAACGAAATTCTTTGCTATTAAACTCATTGAACATATTCATTACTCTCTCTATATTTAAGATTAATTGTTCTGAATATGTTTGTGCTGTCAAATATTTCGATATTATAAATAACATAGACCTCATAATCCTTAGTATATCGAACATTACCATAATATTTTCTATGTCAATTATATTTCCTGGAATAAATTCTGATGAAATTCTATCCAATATTTTCGAAAAGACCTTTTGAATTGGATCAAACAGGTTTTCAATTGTTTCTTCTTCCTCATCACCAATATAGTGAAAGATATTTAATAAATAAATCACTAGTTCTACGAAGCTAGCAGTGTCGCAAACATCACAATATACTGGATTGAAACTAAGACTCCATGGCTTTCCTTCTTCTGCTACGCCAGTAATTCCATTCACTCCCAAGAAGAATGGCTTCTCCAGAAGTTTTTCCTCGTAGAAATTAATTGGAAAGATTGGTTTCTCATCAAATAAAATTTGTGTCTTTGAGGAAACTTGTCTGTCATTTTGTGTCCAACTTTGTTTTTCAAATCTTTTCTCGCACGGTGAAAAATCCTGGAAAAGAGATAAATTTTATATTATTTATGACAGAAAAATGTTTGTTGATATGCATAAATTAAACTCGGGAGTTGTAATAAATTGAACATATTGAAAAGATGTTTGTCAAAAAATAGAAAACAATGTTAGTGTATATTTCATATGCAGGTGATTGTTATTTTTTATATGTCATCTGAAATTCAATCATGCAACTTATTTCAAAGTGGTAAATAGAAATATAGCGAGCAAAATGGAGGCATGTTGTGTGTGTGACATCGTAACAGTAATGCTCTAAAATCGTATTTAAGACAATTGAAGAACATTAAAAATATTAATGGCTTTTTGATTAATATATAGGTAATTAAAACTCGTACAACGGACAGTATAATATTAATGTACCTAAAAAAGAGGTCGCTATACGGATCTCGTGGGATCTCTACGAGCTGATAATTAGTTCAGTTGGCGATTTTAAACTTTGTAAATTTCCTTTAACAACATTTCAAAGAAACTATAAAAAAGACAAACAATCTCAGATTATAATTAAATGAAAATCGTATAATATTTGTATAACTTACTTGTGTGAATATACGAAATAATATGTTAGTTATGACTGTCGCTTGAAGTACTTTAGAATATGATAAAAAAAATTTTTAAGCTTCACTTACAGAGATATCTATATGTACCTACATTCAAACGAATATAAATACATAATCAATAATCGTTAATTTAACCCTAATGAGTTTGACGTGTGTTTTCTAAGCACTCATTTTTAACATTTCTTTATATCTTTCAAGTAATCCCTTTAAATTTATCGGCCTTTCTTGACTTTTGTTCCTACATAAATACCAAACATATTTTTGTATTTAAAAGTTTAAAAATAATTTACCTATCGGCGTAAATTATGCAATTAATTGTAATATGGCGACGAGTGGTAAGGTGAGGTATGTACAGCTCAGTTGTGGTTGGCTGGCCCATGATATAATTATATCATGGGCTGGCCACTCAACGTCAGCAGGCTTACTGAACCTGGTACTATTGTATCAGATTTGGTACTTTTGCTCTCTTGTATTTCTAAAAAATACCAGATTAGAACTTTTTTCTCTTCCTATTTACCTCATTTTTCAAGAATATTTTCAATTTTTACGAACATAAAATTAAAAAAACGTTGTATTCATGTAAATTAGAGGTTTTTGGTACTTTTGTGTCCAATCTGGTACTTTTTCAGTGTATAATCTAGTATTATCAAGAAAATACCTTCGGCAATCCTGAACGTCAGTGTCTCGCCAACTTCAAGGTCGCTGCTGCTCGTGTTTCTTCTCAGCAGCGTACCTGCTCTCTTCGAACTCTTGATTGCCTGCTCCAAGGTACTATCGGACGAAGATATCAATAACATTTTGTTCGAAGACACGATTGGAGATGAAAGTTCATCAGATTGGAATATATATTATTTTGTTGTTCTTGTCTTCCACTTAAGTCTCATAAATATAAAAGAATGAGTATGCTACATATTTGCATGTAGAATAATTAGCTATTGCATTTATTTTACCTACTTATAGTATCAATGTTATTGTTCCGTCATAATGGATTGAATTATGCCAAAGTAGTCCTTTTTCATTATTTGTGTAATTTATTTACTGACATATAAAGATAAAATACAAATATTTTTGTTCAATATGTATTTATTTCTCCTTATATGTTAAATATTTTTACTCAAAATTTGGTACACATTAGTTAAGTATATATAAGGATAAGGATAAGAACAACGATTTTATTGATAAAAGTAAAAAAAAAAAAAAAAGAATACAAACAAATGATACAGCAATATAAATTTATACATAAATCTATATGAAGGAAAAATAATTCTTACATCAAGCCCTTTTATAAACTGCTGTACTTACTAACAGGAGTAAAACAACAAAATACAGTACCGTAGGTTTATAGATAAGACATGGATTTTTTTTCTCCCGTAGTTTCTGAGAGTCAAACTCATTAGGGTTCAAGTGATCACTATATAAATATACATTTCTTCATTTCCTGATTTTAATTTTTGTTTGATGTTAATAAATAAAGCATATATTGGGATATAATAAAGAATTGTTACACCACTTTCTAAATTTATTGAACTTTTCAAATCAGCGAAAATGTGGCGGAAAAAGGTTAGAAGATCAAAATACTGAGAATTTGAAAAAAAGTAACTGTTCATTGTAAATTTTAATTGCTACACTGAAACTCCTGAATTATGAAGACTTCGAGTAATGAAGGACACGAATTTTAAATGCACTTGAGTTATGAGATATTTTCTGTGTTTATGTTCTAGAAAATAATATACTGAGTAAGTTATCCCTCAAATGATCACAGTTTTCTAAGATTTAGTGCACTATTCTAGTGAACCTGAGTTCTGAAGAGGCTTCAAGTTTATGAAGGAATCAATACATCATTATAACTCAAGAGTTTCTCTGTTGACTAGATACTTGGTTGACATAATAAATATCTATTATACCTTTGTGAATTCGAGTCCAAACTCCTTGGTTTAAAGATCCTCTAAGTACGACCTTTATCTGTAATAAAAAAACATGTTATAGACAAATAAGTTTATCAGCTAACTCTTGATTTTCTTAATAAATCTGTAATTACTTCACGGTTTACTTGATTAATTCACGGTTTTAAATCACTCCATTGTTGATATTATAGAAAATATTTATTTCTACTTTTGTACTAAAGCTTTTGCTGCTAAATATCTTATATAGTAACAGCTTCAAGAGCTGTTGTCACAAATCGAGTTATTTCAGACCGTCACGAAATCAAGGCAACACTCATAAATAGAATTTAGGGGTCAATCAGCGTGAATAACATGAATGGTTCCATGAGATTTTTTATCCGTTTTTTTCAATATTAGGCTCATCAATTGTCTTAGATATTTGTGCTGTTATGATATCACCTACACCAAATATCTCCATTGTCCTTATTGTATTTCAATTCTATTTACCACATTGAAAGCTATATGGCAGCACAAAAACGCTTTTAATACAGGCAGGCTCCGCTTTTATAAATGTGGTAATTATTTCAAGACATGTCTCGATGGTATTACCGTTCGTAGCCATGGGAAACTGAAAAGATAGATTGTGGTTATTATTTCACGGTAACTACAGTATCATTATTCATCATCATCGATATTATTATTCAGATGAGATTATTTGCAGGCATCATATCATGCATACTAGCTTATAGTTATTATTCTTTAATATTTCGTAAGACTTCGAAGGCTGATTGAAATTTGGTGTAAATCATCTAGTCTAAATGTGATTTGAGAAGCAATTGGTTCATAAATTAGTAACTGTAACAGAAGATTTAACATTGACTATATAGAATATATACCGGATACATGTCTAGATAATATAATAAATGAGAAGTAATTAACTAAATAGTTAGAGTGATATTAAAACTGTTCACTGTTACTAATAATTATACTACTGATTAATTACTACTACTGTTATTAATTACTACTACAATTACTACTGCTATTAATTATTACTTAATTACTACTACTACTACAATTACTACTGCTATTAATTATTACTTATTTACTACTACTAACTAATAATTATAATATTTTTAGTGTCAAGAAGGCAGAACCAACCAATTTTTTGGAACTTAGTACCCTACTACCAAAATAATTTCAAAGATCAATAAATTACTGTTTATTCAATGAAATTCAATTAAATTATTCAAAGTATCAAACTATATTACTCACCTTTACTGAGTGGGAGTTAAGCTATGGTTGAATTTCAAAAAACTTTTAATAAATTCACTACATTGAACTTTCCTCACAGAGCATCAACTAATACTGGCAAAAAACAAAAGTCTAAATCTCAGAACTTTTTTCTCCCATTATAACTCATAGAAAAAGATAAATTCAATTAAAAAGTAACATTAATTTAGTTCTTTTAACTTAATCTCGGTCTTATTACCATTTGGTATTAAGACCAAGTGGTGATTGAATAGTAGAAGTGGGGTTTCACACTCACACTTATCATAAATGGTAAAAAGAGCGATATATGACTTGAAGTTATTACATAATTATCGAAACTTCTTATGCAATCATTGTCATTAGAAAAAATGAAAATAGGGTGTAGGCTGGACTTAGCGTTTTTTTATCACAAATCAAACTTCATAGAACGTTTTTTCTCGCAGATTCAGTTATGGTAATGATTCAAAGCAACAAATGAATTAAAGCTATTAAAAGTTCAACTTTAGCTTAGCTCTCACTCAGTAATTTTTAGTAATTAGTTTGGTAAATAAAGAGTGTTCCAAAAATGTATACACATTTTAGCAACACTTAATTCATTTACAGGTTTTTTCTTCACAAACTGAACCGACTGATGCCAGCCAGACTTAACTTTGAACCAAAGAAATTTATTCTAAAATGCTACAGGAAGTGATGGGGAAAATTGGGAAATATAACCGCACATACTGATTGAACTTCGCATGAACGTTTACATTCTCTTTTTTGCTTTTTAGGGCTTGACAATGTACGTAGTCTTCCTTGATGCTTCTCGTGAACTTCCTGTACGTTCCTATTCTTTTAAAACTTACCTCTAATTCGAGTTATGGTAACTGGTGTTGGATATTCTAGCATTTAGAATAAATTTCTTTTCTTCAAAGTTAAGTTAGGCTGGCAGAACTCGCTTCATCTGCAAAAAAAGAAACAATTGAGTTAATTTGCCGTCGGAATTTTTGCCGTTGGAAAATTCGCCGTGAGGAATATTCGCCGTGAGAAAGAAATTATAGAGGACATACCTATTGAAACACTTATAAGAATTGATAAAAAATATTGATAACTATAAGGAAAACCAATTTGTTAAATAACTATACGATTGAAAATTTTAGTTAATTTTAAATTTTTTATAAGAATTTATAATTGTGACTATTAATTGAAGGTAATTATGTAATAATGTATATCTGATAAAAACTAAGATGCCTAAAATTTATTTTGACTGTTTAAATATAAAATGTATATTGTAATCATTACCATTCATCAATATTTGGAGTATTTTAATTGGTTGACTAAATCGTCGAAACTAATTTCTTTATTAAAAAACATGTTATCCTAGTCAGTTCGCATCAAGATAGATTAACTTATTCCTTCTTAAAAGTGTTAAGTGTTCCTGTGTGTTTAATATTGTGAATTTAAGATACGGCTTTTCTAATTATTGTAATATTCTGAGTTATTGATGGTTTCATACTTACCTAATTATTGATTGTCTATATTTATTCGGTATTACATTGTACGGTTTACCATTTGAAATCTGAATTATTGCTCCTGGCACAAACATTACAATGGATTACACTGTTTATGAAGCTACATTTAAAATATTTCTCTTGTGAGGGATATACAGGGTGGGTAAAAAAAAAAAAACGGAACCCAACTTTGATTTGATATATCTCAGAAACTACTAACGTTATGAATTTTCAAAAATCATCATTGTGTTCCACTACTTTTTTTACATAAATAGTAATAAATATATTTAGTAATATTATTTAAATATTCCAAACGGTGAATCTTCCTAACGGCGAATTTTCCAACGGCGAAAATTCCGACGGTGATATTTCCCACGTCGAATTCTCCGGTCACGACTTAAATTGGTCTCCGAATTCTATATTAACGCATTTTATTCTATTTTCAAAATATTCAATACTACTACATTAAACAGGATAATCAATTCATCATTAGGTTCAAATTATCAACTGTAAAATACTACACAAATAAATTAAAACTACTCACAGTTCAAAACAAATTAGTTAATTTAATCAAAAAGCTACAAACTCACCTTCATTTTATATCCATGTATCCTTTTCATTTCATGTTTATTTTTCATTTCGTGTACTGTTTCTACTAGAGAAAAAGTTTCCTCTCTTATGGACAGGAAACCCATGATAAAAGAATATCAAATTGAAAGCTGTTTCTTCCTGAGTAGATGTTTCCTCTGTGACGATCAGGACTCGAATGAAGTAAAACGGTCAAAAAATAGAGACAAATAGTGCTGTTTCTTCTTGAGCAGATGTGCGCTCTTGAGAGATGTTTCTTCTTCGAAGTACTAGACACAAATGAAGAAGTTGGTCGAAACTCGGCTATTTATACTAAGAAAGCGCATTGAACAGTTGTTCACTTTTGATTCAGCTTATATGACGTACAAAGGTATTGGACAATGAACTAATCAGATTGAAACTGTATAATAAAAATAATTCGGTGAACAAATACGCAGGCTCAAGTAAATGGTAAAGAAATATTGGGTCTGCATCTATTAATAAATATTTATCTACTTAATATTATTTAATTATTGAAATTGTTATCTAATAGTGATTAACTACGTATTTATAAATATCTAAATAATAAAATATCAACAAATTAATTATGATTTTTCTTGTGCTTAAATTTAGCTTATTTTGAATGATTGCATGTCAGAATAATTACAATTAACCATCGAAATATAATTACACTTCTCGATAAGCTCTTGATAGAAAAACAATTTCCTATCATATTAAAAATGTGACGAAATGTTTTCATGTGTGATAGAAATGTTTAACGAAACAAGATAGGAAATTAGAAAAAGTTAATGCTATGATAAATTTCTACTAAAATCACTGTAAATTCAGAAAATAACAGAATTTTATAAGTTATCAAAATCCTAATTGAAAATTCGATATATGGATGACGCAATATACCATCAATTTTCACAAAATGTCGGTATATCTTCGTAAAGAAGTAACAATTTATTTGTATACACAAGAATTCAAGTTATGTATCAAATAAAATAATCAGAAAAGTAAAGAATTTTTTCTTTTATTGAAAAAAACAGAAAATAGGTTATAAACACACGACTAATTATCACTTGGGTAGGTTTCGAATAATCAACCGGTTACACATTTCCGATCATACTAGGAATTATATAAAACTGAAAGTTTCATCTCGTTATTTTAATCGATATCCACAGTACCGGCCAATTAAAATGATTAATTATATATTTTTTATAGTATGTCACATACATCAGACATGAAACATAAGGTTTTCAAGTAAATATAAGTTGGACCAAATCATTTTCTAACATACGTATACTATTTCTTGTCAAATCACAGATATCTAATATCTATTATTTCAAAATCTTTAAAATTTAACATCCATATAAACAGCCAAAGATAATAATATCTACAAGCATTTGTAAAAGTTCATTTTGGAAATTAGTAAACAGTCGAAAATTGTTTCACGGATACACTTTTCTTTGATCATTATACCGGCGACATTCTTGTCATACATAGACTATGGAAACCAGCATGTTTATCCAAATTTTTAAGTATGTCAGTAAAGTCGCCAGTCTACTGTGAAAATAAATTAAGATACGTGTAAGATATTGAGAATGAGATTGTTGGGGGGCGGTGTTCCCGAACATTAGAGTTGTAATTATGAATTGGTCTATTGTAGGCTGAAGTTAATAAATGCTATTGTTGATTGTTGTTTTGTTGAACTATTCCTTGTTAGGTGAAAACTATTGTAGTAGATAGATGATGCAAGTAAAATATTTCGTTTGCTTCAATTTATTAGATGTCAACATAATCACAAACCAGGCTGCAACAAATGGAATAATTAATTTAATAACACATCCTATTACAAACATATGAATCATAAATGAACTATCTAAAAAGGGTATTCTTACCCTGGTCTTGATAAATGCTAGAGAGTAGACACTTCACTCCTTAAACTGTTAAAAATTTCCAATAATAGCTACAACAACAACTTATCATACCTAAGTCTCTGAAAAATACCACACAATTATTATCACTAGTTGAGCACAAATTAAAGCTTATCCGAGCACATTACCTAGGTCCACACTGTATCACTTCTAGATTAAGACTGACTCTGACTTTGACATTTCCCATGAAGTAAACCATGTTTTATATTTCTTAAATTTCAGATTTACAATTTATGCTATTTACATTTTTAATAATTACAGATTTATATTTTTAATAATACTATTTTTTAATTACAGATTTATATTTTTAATAATGCTATTTTATGTTTAACTTTAAGATTTATTAAATTATCACCCTTAAACTTTGGTATCCTCTAACAAGATATTATCTGCAACTCAATTAATGTTTGTACAATTGAAAACATCCTAATGCTTCATGTGTGATGGTTGAATACATTCATATAGGCTTGTATTCATATCTACTTTGCATTTTGTTTATCAATAAATATTATCATTATCATAATCATTCATGATCCTTTGAGACTTACAGGTATTTTATGAGTAATTTACATGTTATTAACAAGTTTTACAGCTTCTCTCAATCCTCCAAAGTCACACTAATGTTATAAGGGTCGGACGGGGTATCACTGCGCACAATCTCGCAAACTCAGTATATACTCAAAAACTAAATGTACCTACTAGAGAATCTTTGTTTCTCGTGATGGAATGATAATGAATGAGGATGGTTCTCAACCAGTTTCGAAATAATAGCTAGATAAATAAAATACTTATTTGCAATTTTTCGTACACTGATAGAAAAGTGTACTTAACCGAACCTATATATAGTTTCATACAAACCACAATGTTGGTCGTTTTCAAACCATACCACAGCTATGGTTTGGATCAAACATCATGAATTTATAATGTAATTTTAACTACATGCATGAACTTTATCTTACCTACATCTATCATCATTCTAACTACAGCTGAATGTCTATTTTACCTACATACATGCAATTCAAACCACAGCTGTGGTTAAACATTACCTACATGCTTATTAATTATACTATAGCTGGTTGTCTATTTTACCAACATGCATGCAATTCAAACCTCATGTATAAGAATATTTAACTGATGAACTAATCCTTCAAACTACAGTCGCTAAGCAATTTTACCTACATGCATTTTATTTTAGCCACTTGGATAATGTTTACTTTAGCTACACTCAATTACAAAATACTGTAGTAATCAAATTCATAAGAATTCATATATAATACAGCATGAAGATCAACTAATAAATATAGAGTGATAATACTTTTGTTAAGTTAGTTAAAATAGATACAATATAAATAATTAAATTGGATATTTAGCAAATCTTTCCATATTTATCAAATCATTGTAATAAAACTCAAAATTAATTAATTACATTTAATATAAAATGAACAATTTCAGAAACACACATTACTTGGTAAACATTAGTAAGAAGAAATTATAATAGTTTCTCAGAAGCTAGAAAAATTAAAGAAGTTACCAATTTATGTATTATTGAACATGAATAAAATATTCAAGAAATATAACAATCCTATTATAACTCATTTAATAGATTACTAAATTAGAGATCACACCATCAGAGGAGAAACTACAACTAGATTAAAGAAGAAGTTATATATAGTTATGTTTAAAAAGGCCCAAATAAAGAAAACTTCCTTGTAGCTCCAAGATTTAAGTACCCAAACAAATAAAAAGTCATTTAGTAGTTCATGAACTGAATTGTTCACAGCTAGCTATTTCTCAAAGCGACTCACCAAATCAGTGACGCATGGAGCTTTCATATCATAACATTGAAAGAATATCGTACAATGATGTTCACAGTAAAGTAAAAAAATGTTTCAGCACTCCTTGCAATATTGCAAATTCAAAACTTCTTTAGCCAAGCTATCCTCTTCGATAGTTAGCCATATGACTGAAAAGAAAATTACATAGCATCAATTAATGAAGATCTTCCCATTCATAGTTAGCTAGAAGTCAAATAAATAGGTAAAACTTACAGAAACTTAAAACTCTAAAAGTTAACACCATCATCAGCAGTTGTGGGCCTCAATCTCTTGTTGTTGTGATAATGTAAACAAAAGTAGGCAAGCCACCCCAAAAGTCTTCATTAGAATGTGTCTGGTGTCTGCAAAAAATATGGAATTAGGAAATTGTTGAGAATAGTTAGTACAATTGAGAGATTAAGGCTAATTACTGACTAGCTATGTAGCAATGATTAGCAAAAAAAAACTAAAATTCACAATGAATATAATGATAATTGACTTAATTGTTAAAATTATCATCCGCAAGAGATATAAACAGTCTTAGATTAGGTAACAGCAAGAACATATTTCCTTTATCCAATGGACTTCTCTAAATTAGAATTAAATATAGTAGATTTGAAAGCAGAGAATGAATATAATTGAATGAGAAAAATAATCAATTAGCTATCATGCCGCTATTGATGACAACATAGAATTAAATGTAAAGAAGTAGTACTAGCTACTGAATTTCAATCACTTTGTAGCTACTGTTACCAAAAATTCATATCATATTACTCTGAAAAAGAGCCATATGAAAGTCATGGTATCTATAAAAATTAAAAAATTCTATAGAAGCAGTGGGAGATTCTAAAATTTAGGTTGATTTCAGAGAGCATTTAAGTCCCAATTAATTAAATTGTTACCAAGAGCCAGAAAGTAACTATCTCAAATCAATTCTGCTGAATATTAATTTTCTAAATATTTTCTGTGCAAAAAATACTTATTTTCTTCAATTTAAATTTATTTTGTTGAAAACAGAATGCAAAATAGAGAATTCTAGAACAATTTACCAGTTTCAGTAGTCTGGTGTATAAATTAAAATATTTGATAGTAGAGAATACACTATTTAAAAATCTATTTGGCATACAGGTTACAGTTGAATGTAATAAATGCACTGGATTTTAAAAATCCCATTAACTGATCATCATATATCAAAGTCCATAGAAACTGATCTCAAAAAAATCTATTTTGATTATTGTTCTCAACTTCTTATTGAAATAAAAATAAAAGAAACCTAAAGATAATTTTCACAGAAAAGGATAAAAAATATTCCATATTCTGCAGACTGCCAACAGAACAATCAAGTCATCAGAGATAATTATGAAATTTAGAAGATAATTATTAGTCTGTAAATGGTGCACAGAACTAGGTACTCTAACTTTAAAAAAAAATCTTGAAAAAGTCAGGAAACAAATTAATTCAATTGGCTAGTCTTCCATGCACTAGGTAGTAGGTAACTGACTAACATTATTGATTTAGCAATTTTCCCTCACAATATTAAAGGCAAAATAGTGATATATAAAGAATATTTATTTATGAGAAAAGAAAAAACAACCAAGTTTACCATCAAATACAATCTGGGAGAACTGGTGAAAAAATTGGAGAGTTCATGGACCACATAATTTTACTTGGACATCAGTCTGGATTTTAACATTATCTGTGCAAACAGTTATTGATTTCTTCTCTTATATACATGTATTTTTCTTAGAAGAGAAGGAAAACATAGAGGATTTCTTGGAAAGCACTTTACCAGTTTCTGCAATCTGGCCAAGGCAGAGAGTCAGAAATTAAGAGTGACACTGTGGCAGACAGTCTGACAGAGACTTCAAAAACTTTACACCAGTATATTATATTGTAATTAGGATTAGCTATATTACATACAAGCACCCTAGAAGTAGAGGCTAGAGAAAACTAAAGATTATAGTCAGCTACCTAAAGGCTATGCTGCAAGGTAATGGAGATTCTGCCTAGGACCTTTTCCAATTATAAATAGGTAGGCTGATTTTCTATTTTTCAGAATGAATTGATCACAGAAAACTATTTTAGCCTATTTTTGTTCCGATATATATAGCTATTACTATAAATTTTTATGGAAAACGGGATGTGTAATGTGTATGGATAAACACATTAAGTAGTTTACCCAAATATTGAGAAAAAAAAGATAAGCACGTTACCGTGCATTTTGCACAAGTACTCCACTAGTCTAATATATAATACACTAGTATCTGTGTTACTTGGAGCAATATTACTCACGAACAGTTAGACCTAGAGACGCTTGACTTAACAGGAGGGTACTTGATTCTTCGAGGATTATCGACATCAGCAAATTTTGGAGAAAAGAACACAATCACATGGGAAGAATAATTAAAATAACCTAAATTGAAATACCCCATGATATGGCTCAAACCTTCAATTTTAAACCTGATCATGTGTAATAGATGAGAAATTTTAATGCATAAATTAAATTTTTCTGCTGCAGGTCCCTCCATTGTAAGCAATTCCAAGCGTTTCGAGTTTTGAATGTCTTCTACTAATTGTTCTACAAACTTGGATCTTGCCCGCACATCAATTGAATACTTCTCGATTTCCAGCATCTGATGAAGAAAATAAACTCATTGATCAAATATGGCATATCAAATTTTTAATATTAGTTTGTACTTTGTAGTTCCTATTCTCAAATTATCAAATCTTGTTGTTCATTCTCCATATTTTTGGATTCAAATATTAAGTTCTAAAATAGGAGAAATTTGTCTGATATTCAGGAATATTTGGTTTCATTTGGACTTACTTCTTACTAACTATAGGAGTAAGTAAGAAGTAAATCTTCTTCTTACTAGTTTGGACACTTAAAATAGTAGTATGACAAATGAATCCAGAGAAAATATATTGCTCCAGATTCCAATTAGCTACAATTTAAGCTGCTCAAGATTTTCAAAATGAAAAAAAAATACAGAATTAACAGAATAACTTACCGGGATGAAGATGCTTCTTTTTCAGTATTTATTGTTAGCCAGCCTGTTGAACCGATGAGATACTTGTGCCACATTGGATTTATCGGCCAGTCTTTCCAGGTTGCCAAGAATCTTCAAAATCATTTCATCTGGAAGTGCATCAAAAGAGTTCTGAAAAAAAAATGAAAAATGTTAGAATATTGGAGTTCTTAGTTCTTAATTTATAAAAACAAAGTCTTTCTTTGACATTTTCGATCAATAAAATTAATGTTGCTTGCGTTTGAATTTAATATCCTAATCGTTTGATACTGCAATATCTGAGGCATGTGTTCAATTGGACGGGTTTAGATGATGTGTGTTTTAGTGTAGCCTCTTACATTTTTAGAATTCTCTGAGTTTCTGTCTTAGAGAGAACTGAAGATGAGTACTAACTCAGTCCAAAATCAAAACCTTGAAAAAAAACCTTCGATTGGTTATTTCTGTTGTTGTTTGTTATTGGTTTGGGGATTGGGGAAGTTTTAGCAGGGGCTGTTGCATTGATGCGGCTTTCTGACACAGATGTGTGAATATTTGAGGTGCTGGCAACATTCGAAGTATTCTGTTGTGGTGGGGTGAGTTCATCAGTTTCAGCTGTATGTTCATGGCTAAGAAAGAGAGTCTCATATTCAAGACAGAGACCTAAAACCCTCTCAATAGCCTCTAGTTTGGGAATTTTCTCTTTCATTTGCATATTTATTATTTTTATTTCACATTGGTATCTAGGACAAGATTTGTTGTTGCTAAAGTGATTTTCTTTACAGTGGAGACATCTTACATCAAAAGTACAGTTATCTTTGTCATGACCTTTACGGGAACATTTGAAACAGGTATTTTCTTGCTTCGTGCAGTACTTGGATATATGTCCTTATTTAAGGCAGTTGTAGCACTGTTGTGGGGTGTAATTATAGTCATCAACTTTTATGATTAGCCAATCTGCGATTTTGATGGTCTTTGGGCATACAAGTCGGTTGAAGGTTAGAATGTATACATCTGTTTTTATAATTTCACCATTCTTCTTTATAGTTACTCTTCTAACTTTGTTTACGTCCTGTGATTTCAAATGTTCTTTAATTTCTTCTTCACTATCATGTTTCAGACATTTAGCTCGTATCACTCCTTTCACTTGATTAAATTTTTTATGTTTGTATACAACAACAGGTTGATCGGCTATTTTGTTGATAGTTTCTATTTTTGAAGCTTGAATTCTATTCTTTACTTCAATGAAGAGAACATTACGTCCAGATTTCCTTATCTTCACTTCACCAAGTTCTTCTCTGATTTCTTTATCCAATCTTATCGCACTGACGTCCTCCATGAGGTTACAACCAGGGAATTTGATGTCAAAATATTTACTGAAGTAAGGCTCATTCGTTCTAAACAGACTATCAAATTCTGGCAACTTCTTCAATTCTCTGTAACTCTTTCCAGGTTTATTCGGTTTTCTCTTTCTGTTCACTACATTCCATCTTTGGTCATTCTCTTTTTGATTTTCATAATCCATGCCAGTCGCTTTTGGCGGGTTTGCCTGGTCGCCACTAAACCCTTGAACGCCAGTCATATTTTCTTGTCCCACAAGAACAGGGCTGGCCTGGTGACCACCAAGCCCTGGATCAGTAGTTGAGTCACGAACAGCCCCCACCTGAACAATGGGAGGCTGACCGGGCGCGACACCCCCACTGCATTCTGCAATGGGAGTCCCGTTAACGCCGTTAGCATTTATTTCATTTGTAGACTTTATCATGGTTACTATTTAGGCTCTACAGCTAGAGGGGTTTTATATGGGGTCTCCTTCCCCAACTATTTTCTCCATAGTTGGGCCAATTTCAATGTTCTAAGTCAGTATCCAATGAGTCCGTCCACACCATCCCATTAGTCTGGAGCCTCAGGTAGAGCCAACCTAGCATGATTGAATCTACCTGAGGGTCGAGACCTCCAGCTAGTATAGCCTCTACCATCATTGGCCCACTCAAGCCCCCTCCCCACGGCAAGGGTGGATGGCCTGAGAGGGAGGCAGAAGATGGTTACGTAGAATTTAGTTAATGCTAAAAATGAACTTATCAGACCTTTATCATCATGTATGTCTTAATAGCATTCGTTAAAGATCTCGAAAACTCAGTTTAATGTCACATTTGATTATGGGGGGTTTTCAGCTTATTTTCAATAATTCCCCCCTCCCCCGGGGCAGAAGATGTTAACCGATTGGGCTGAAATTTTTCATACCGTGTTTTTTCACCCATGTGCCAATTTCTATCATTGTAGCTAAGGCAAAATCGGAAAAAACTTCACAACGATCCACCCTAAATCACATAGTAGATAATTCAGAACAGGTATCAAAAAATATCTGTATTTCAGACATTACCATTCAAGCTTTCATCAAAAGTGTTAGTCGAATAGATGATAGATTGTAAGAATTATTAATCTATGACTAAATATTCACCGCAGTAGGTACGTTACATAAATTCGAATATTTGTTACTAATAATGTGAATATCGCTCCTTGTTGTTTCATACAATGTCTCACTTGGGTTTTAATTCAAAAATTTTACATCTTCAATTCAAAGAAACAGTTTGTAACGAAATTATAACTATTACTAGTGTATTTGCCCGTTAAAAATAACGAGTCTTCAATACTTTAACGAGCTGATACTTTATTTTATAGATAGAATTAACTATGCCAGTAGGTTAATAATTAAATATTAATAAATTTTTAAACTATTTTTAAAGACTTAATCTTCAATATTTTAAACTAATTTTTACAATTTTAATCGAGGTAAATTTGAAATAGAAAGAACACACTGAAGGTGCGGTTCCTAATTATTTGTTAGAAATACCAATGCTCTCTTCTAAATCTCCAGGTATTAACCATGGTACAACGTGTAGAAAGAACTGATTGCTAGCGAAGAATTTAGCAGAAAATATAAAGGAAAAAAAAAATAATGAATCACCTAGTTATATACTAATTTATAAAATTTTATTTAGTTTTATTGAATTTAAGTAGTGCGATTAAATAGTTATGAATAGGCAATAAATTCAATAATTTATAAATTGTTAAGGTAAGAAAATTAATTCGCAACAGTTATGCTACGGCAATAGTTATGCTACGGCAATAGTTATGCTACGGCAATAGTTATGCTACGGCAATAGTTATGCTACGGCAATAGTTATGCTATGGCAATAGTTATGCTATGGCAATAGTTATGCTATGGCAATAGTTATGCTATGGCAATAGTTATGCTACGGCAATAGTTATGCTATGGCAATAGTTATGCTATGGCAATAGTTATGCTATGGCAATAGTTATGCTATGGCAATAGTAATGCTATGGCAATAGTTATGCTATGGCAACAGTTATGCTATGGCAATAGTTATGCTATGGCAATAGTTATGCTATGGCAATAGTTATGCTATGACAATAGTAATGCTATGGCAATAGTAATGCTATGGCAATAGTAATGCTATGACAATAGTAATGCTATGGCAATAGTTATGCTATGACAATAGTTATGCTATGACAATAGTAATGCTATGGCAATAGTAATGCTATGACAATAGTAATGCTATGGCAATAGTTATGCTATGACAATAGTTATGCTATGACAATAGTAATGCTATGACAATAGTAATGCTATGGCAATAGTTATGCTATGACAATAGTAATGCTATGACAATAGTAATGCTATGACAATAGTTATGCTATGGCAATAGTAATGCTATGGCAATAGTTATGCTATGACAATAGTTATGCTATGACAATAGTTATGCTATGGCAATAGTTATGCTATGGCAATAGTTATGCTATGACAATAGTTATGCTATGGCAATAGTTGTGCTATGGCAATAGTTGTGCTATGGCAATAGTTGTGCTATGGCAATAGTTGTGCTATGGCAATAGTTATGCTATGACAATAGTTGTGCTATGGCAATATTTGTGCTATGGCAATAGTTATGCTATGGCAATAGTTATGCTATGACAATAGTTATGCTATGACAATAGTTATGCTATGGCAATAGTTATGCTATGACAATAGTTATGCTATGGCAATAGTTGTGCTATGGCAATAGTTGTGCTATGGCAATAGTTGTGCTATGGCAATAGTTGTGCTATGGCAATAGTTGTGCTATGGCAATAGTTGTGCTATGGCAATAGTTGTGCTATGGCAATAGTTGTGCTATGGCAATAGTTGTGCTATGGCAATAGTTGTGCTATGGCAATAGTTGTGCTATGGCAATAGTTGTGCTATGGCAATAGTTGTGCTATGGCAATAGTTGTGCTATGGCAATAGTTGTGCTATGGCAATAGTTGTGCTATGGCAATAGTTGTGCTATGGCAATAGTTGTGCTATGGCAATAGTTGTGCTATGGCAATAGTTGTGCTATGGCAATAGTTGTGCTATGGCAATAGTTATGCTATGACAATAGTTATGCTATGGCAATAGTTATGCTATGACAATAGTAATGCTATGGCAATAGTTATGCTATGACAATAGTAATGCTATGACAATAGTAATGCTATGACAATAGTTATGCTATGGCAATAGTAATGCTATGGCAATAGTTATGCTATGACAATAGTTATGCTATGACAATAGTTGTGCTATGGCAATAGTTATGCTATGGCAATAGTAATGCTATGGCAATAGTTATGCTATGACAATAGTTATGCTATGACAATAGTTATGCTATGACAATAGTTATGCTATGGCAATAGTTATGCTATGACAATAGTTATGCTATGGCAATAGTTATGCTATGACAATAGTTGTGCTATGGCAATAGTTGTGCTATGGCAATAGTTATGCTATGACAATAGTTATGCTATGGCAATAGTTATGCTATGACAATAGTTATGCTATGGCAATAGTTATGCTATGACAATAGTTATGCTATGGCAATAGTTGTGCTATGGCAATAGTTGTGCTATGGCAATAGTTGTGCTATGGCAATAGTTGTACTATGGCAATAGTTGTGCTATGGCAATAGTTGTGCTATGGCAATAGTTGTGCTATGGCAATAGTTGTGCTATGGCAATAGTTGTGCTATGGCAATAGTTGTGCTATGGCAATAGTTGTGCTATGGCAATAGTTGTGCTATGGCAATAGTTGTGCTATGGCAATAGTTGTGCTATGGCAATAGTTATGCTATGGCAATAGTTGTGCTATGGCAATAGTTGTGCTATGGCAATAGTTGTGCTATGGCAATAGTTATGCTATGACAATAGTTATGCTATGGCAATAGTTGTGCTATGGCAATAGTTGTGCTATGGCAATAGTTGTGCTATGGCAATAGTTGTGCTATGGCAATAGTTGTGCTATGGCAATAGTTGTGCTATGGCAATAGTTGTGCTATGGCAATAGTTGTGCTATGGCAATAGTTGTGCTATGGCAATAGTTGTGCTATGGCAATAGTTGTGCTATGGCAATAGTTGTGCTCTGGCAATAGTTGTGCTATGGCAATAGTTGTGCTATGGCAATAGTTGTGCTATGGCAATAGTTGTGCTATGGCAATAGTTGTGCTATGGCAATAGTTGTGCTATGGCAATAGTTGTGCTATGGCAATAGTTGTGCTATGGCAATAGTTATGCTATAACAATAGTTATGCTATGGCAATAGTTATGCTATGACAATAGTTATGCTATGGCAATAGTTATGCTATGACAATAGTTATGCTATGGCAATAGTTGTGCTATGGCAATAGTTGTGCTATGGCAATAGTTGTGCTATGGCAATAGTTGTACTATGGCAATAGTTGTGCTATGGCAATAGTTGTGCTATGGCAATAGTTGTGCTATGGCAATAGTTGTGCTATGGCAATAGTTGTGCTATGGCAATAGTTGTGCTATGGCAATAGTTATGCTATGACAATAGTTATGCTATGGCAATAGTTGTGCTATGGCAATAGTTGTGCTATGGCAATAGTTGTGCTATGGCAATAGTTGTGCTATGGCAATAGTTGTGCTATGGCAATAGTTGTGCTATGGCAATAGTTGTGCTATGGCAATAGTTGTGCTATGGCAATAGTTGTGCTATGGCAATAGTTGTGCTATGGCAATAGTTGTGCTATGGCAATAGTTGTGCTATGGCAATAGTTGTGCTATGGCAATAGTTGTGCTATGGCAATAGTTGTGCTATGGCAATAGTTGTGCTATGGCAATAGTTGTGCTATGGCAATAGTTGTGCTATGGCAATAGTTGTGCTATGGCAATAGTTGTGCTATGGCAATAGTTGTGCTATGGCAATAGTTGTGCTATGGCAATAGTTGTGCTATGGCAATAGTTATGCTATGGCAATAGTTATGCTATGGCAATAGTTATGCTATGGCAATAGTTGTGCTATGGCAATAGTTGTGCTATGGCAATAGTTGTGCTATGGCAATAGTTGTGCTATGGCAATAGTTGTGCTATGGCAATAGTTGTGCTATGGCAATAGCTAGTTGTGAAGTGGCAACAGTTGTATGAAATAGAAACAGTTGTATGAAATAGCAACAGTTGTATGAAATAGCAACAGTTGTATGAAATAGCAACAGTTGTATGAAATAGAAACAGTTGTATGAAATAGCAACAGTTGTATGAAATAGAAACAGTTGTATGAAATAGCAACAGTTGTATGAAATAGCAACAGTTGTATGAAATAGAAACAGTTGTATGAAATAGCAACAGTTGTATGAAATAGCAACAGCTGTATGAAATAGCAACAGTTGTATGAAATAGAAACAGTTGTATGAAATAGCAACAACAGGCTCTGACAAAATGGTGGGTCTGAACGAATTTAATAAATGGAGCGATACGTACCTTAAAAACTTATTCTAGTGAGGTGTTGTTTGTGTCAATTGATAGAATGGGTTAAGATACATAATATTATATGAAATTTGCGACGCTTCACCTTCTATTATATCATTTTAAGCAATTCTAAAATGAATTTCCGGCTAAACCTTTTTTCACTCTCAGAACTTCGTTATAAAGAGCCCTCAAGAACACGTATGGTACATAGATAGAGCTCCCTTTTCCTAATATTCATAATTAGGCAACACTTTACATATCATTATATATCAAAAGCTTTTTAATTGATTTCAATTTTTCCGAAAAATGTGATCCAACATTATAAGGCCTTCTCTTGGCTTGTATCTCCACCTAGAAGAGTGATTCGAACTTTTTGATATTTTCTGAATATTTCGAAAGGAAAGACAAGGAATGTCATGAAAAATTCATCTTAACTAGATTACTCCATGATACAAGTTTTGTTAAAGTTTCAAGTACATGGGCTGTACACTTTCAACGTAGGAATTCTTTTAATTTCTCAATCAGATATCAATTTTTACAACAAAATTAGGTTTGGCCGAATCAGGGCGTCTCAACTGAATTAAGCTCCAATAAGAGATTGAGCACTTGTTTGAAGTATCGTATAAGCAAGACTACACATTGGTGAATACAAAAAAATTTGAATTAAGCCGATCGGAGTTCAAAAACTGCATGAAGTCATCTTATATGAATATAGAGGTTTGGCAGGAAGCAGCAATTGTTTTCGTCTAAACCCGTTTTAAGAGAATGCGCTGACATGTGACATTTAATGGTCAATTTTATTTCAAAATGTATTCAATACTGGATCTATACGAACTGTTCATGTTACAAATAAGTTTCGTCTAAGCCTTTAATTTTTCTATGAAACCTGCTACTGTCAGAACTATATGAAATAGCAACAGTTATATGAAATAGCAACAGTTGTATGAAATAGCAACAGTTATATGAAATAGTAATAGTTATGAAATAGTAATAGTTATGAAATAGTAATAGTTACGAATTATGCATGGAAGTAAATATATGGTTATTTTATTATCTGGCTAGTTATCTCGCATTGTTAGAAAAACCCTAAATTACAACAAAGTAAACTTTGAGGTGAGGTACCTTACCCTATTTATGCATTTCAGTCGCTAATCCTTGTAGTCTCCTTCAAAGTCAGTGTACATAGTCTCTCTGTCCGAACATGGACTTACTCCATCTTGATTAGGCCTACTGCTACTATATTATAGTTATAATCCATACCAGGATATTGCAAAGTTCAGCAGACTAATCAGTTGAATCTCTGCTATCAGTAGAGTGGTTATCCTGGTAATTTTTATCAGGGCTAGTCATCTTTGATAAGTAGTTTACAGAGTAGGTGTTGTTAGTGCGCTCTTCCAGTATATATTTTTCCACTGACAAAATTTCTCCCTGAAAACTATTTCCACCGCATACACTTTCATCAGCCATCGCTTGCTCAGGACTCAGATTCTAAGATGGAAAACTGGCGAAAGACTTAAGAGCCAGTGGTGCACCCCTTACTTTACTCAGGCACCCCCTGAGCATTGTACTGCAATGAAATAGATGGAAAAGCTACAATTAGAATATATTTGGTTACTATGATTTGAGAATTGAATATGCAAATTGAAAGAGTAAGGAAAATGATAGTTTTATTTTCCTAATGTAAAATTATTTTTTTAGGTTATGAAAATTAAAATCCATTAGAAATTAAAGAAAACCATATAATCTGTGATAATAATGCAATATATTGTGTTAGATTATAGTACAGAATGAATAAAAGTTACAGGCACACAAAACGAGAAATCCCACACTCAAAGATATAAAAGAATTATCGGAATCCACAGTGATAATTAGGTATTTATATCAGAAAATTCGTATACTTTTATAACTACCTCATATCGCAACATTTGAGAAAAATGTACTTCATGTATATTCTGCATGATATTAATAGCAAGAACCAAACATGCACCCCCTATAAACAATCCATGACCCAAAGGGGTGCCGCGCACCCCCGTTTAAGAAATACTGATTTAGACCAATGCCCGGTACCCATGCCTCAAATTAGATGAGTGTAGATGAGTTAAAATGTTGCCACTGGCTCAGCACTTGGAATAGATACATTTATCCATGTTGGAGAAAGCGATGTAATGGAACGTTACAGTGGATTCTAATGGAAAGAAAGTGAATATAATGAAAATATTGATGATTTAATCAAAAAGTTTGATGAAGATCTGTCTGATAAGACTAATATCGTGGCTTAAAGAATGAAATTTCTGCAAAGAGAATAAAAAGCTGAAGAAATTTGTGATGAATTTGTAAATTTATTACGTAAACTTGTATCAACTTGCAAGTATAAAGATCCCAAAGAAGCTCATCAAGTATTAAAAGTAAGAGATTACAAGAAAAACTCATCGACCAGGCACAGTTCACGTCTGTTGAATTTATAGAATTTGCACGAAAATGGGAATTTAACCACAAAATGTCTTCACCATATATCATCAATAATCTAATGGAAAGGCAGAAATTTCTGTTAATACTGCCAAGAGAATCTTTGGCATTATTGGTTTGGAGAAATACCCCAACTGAAGGATATTCTACTTCTCCAACAGAAAAAAAAACTAAAAGATTATAACAAAACCCAAGAAAAAATGAAAATGCAAAAAAAAAAAAAAAAAATTGTACTACAACAAGAAAGCAAAAAATTAAATATTGAAAAGAGAAATTCTAATATTTATGATAAAACCATATAGTTCACAACCGAAACGGAGATGATTCTACAACAACAGCCAATAATTCTTCTACGTTCGTTCAACCTAAACGGAGTACACGGTTACAAACAGGAGCTATGCAACCTAAGAACTACAAAGAATAAATATATTTATTATTTAGTTATTAGTAGGGTTGTGACAATATGCGTTTAAAATCATAGATCTTAGGAATACCATAGACGAAATGAAATACAATGGTATCGAATACCATATACTGTTGATTTAGAACGATTGAATATTGTATATTTCTCTCCGTCTAAAATATTTTCAGGATCTATGAGTTTAAACGCATATTGTCACAACCCTAGTTATTAGCATTGTTCAGAGTAGAAAGAAGGAGATGTAACGAAAATATTACTATTATTATTATTTGGAATTATAGGTTGAATATCTTGTTTACAGCTTTGTTAAAAAAGAATGATTTCGTAAGGATTATTATTATATTGTTTTGGAAATTGACTATTAATCAACCTACAAATACGAGCTTTTTACACAATTTATTATTCAAATTCAACAGTGAATGTCAATATGGTCGACGATCGGTGATTACATTTCCATACGCTTTCATATGGGACGTAGAACTTCACACGTGCAGGTACACCACCGATTAACCGATTTGTAGAAACTGGTAAAGTGTTTTTCATGAAATCCTCTAATTCTACTTTAATTCCAAACAAAATATATATAATATCGAGGAAAATGCAGGATTTCTTTTTTTTTCACAGAAATAATTCTAAATGTTCAAATTTTACAGACTGGTCGATAGGGAGCATCACATCCACTAAAAATCTCCTACCTTCATCTCTCTCTATACTGTTGTGACGTAGTCTATAGATAGATAATAGCTCCTCATGTTCGGTTACCAATTCTTCCATTTGGTGTCCGCTTTTACACTATGGGTATTAAACATAAAGAATGTAACTATGATACTCACGGGAATATATTGACTTGATATTTAAATTTACCTGTTTTTATTCAATTTTTAAATGCATTTTTTCTATAAAATAAATTAGACTATGCAGAAAGTTTAATTTTAATTGAATTCATTAAATGTAATCTAATGACGGGGGATAAATTGGTATTGGTGATGACCCGTTATTTTTGACGGGACGAAAGAAAGAAAGTAATTGTAACATTATGCAAGATATATTTAATATGTTAAAATAAGTCGGTACTCAATGCACGTAAATTGGATACCAACACATTGTATAAGTATCGTCAAGATGCTATCATTTTTAGAATTTATTCTCCAGAAATCCTCCCTTGTATTATTAACTTAAATTTTAACCTGCAAGTACTTCGACTGAAAAATACGAAAAACGCACAGCATGGCAGGGACAAGCCAACAAAGAAAGTTAAGGAATCACCTGCACCTCCGAGTTGGTTTCAGTAGTACTTAGAAAGGCAGAAGGCCGACAATGAAATGAGAAGAGATCTAGAACACAGACGTTTAGAGATTTAGAGACTCCTATAATAATTATTGTTTACCTTTTCTTTATTTTAGTATTCTTGATTTCAGTAGCTGATTCTAGAAATATATACGAAAAGTTGAGCCCAAATTCATTTATTCTAACTCTTGTGAAATAGATGAATTAAAGAGTTACAATTATATAATAACTTCGAGTCAGGCCTCGCAATAAATACAACCTCCGTTTTAAAAACTAATTTCTGAACCAATTTCTTCCAATAACCTCGTCTGAATTATAATATTAATATTTACAGTACTTACTCTGAAATAAACACACAAAAAATTGTCTCCGTTTTCTATGTCTACGTATTATATTCAATACGTTCAATTTATACTCTACACAACTACACTAAACAGGACAATCAATTCATAATTTGGTTCAAATAATCAACTGTAAAATACTACAACAATGAATTGAAACTACCCACAGTTCAAAACAAATTAGTTAATTTAATCAAAAAGCTACAAACTCACCTTCTTTTTTCATCGATGGTTTTTTTTAATTGAATGGTTAATTTGCAGTCCATGCATATTTTTCTGCTCATGTTTCCTTTCTTTTAAAAGTTCCATTTTGAGTAATGTAGAGATATTTGTTTCAAATGATGTTCCCTCTCGAGAGATGTTTCTTCTTCGAAGTACCAGACACAAATGAAGAAAGTCGGTCGTAACTCGGCTATTTATACCAAGAAAGCGCATGTTCTTTGTACAGTTGTTCACCTTTGATTCAGCTTATATGACGTACAAAGGTATTGGACAATAAACTAATGAATTAAAACTTGTTAATAACATGTAAATTACTCATAAAATACATGTAGGTCTCAAAGGATCATGAATGATAATGATAATATTTATTGGTAAACAAAATACAATGTAGATATGAATACAAGCCCTATACGAATGAATTTGACCATCACACATAATATGAAGCATTAGGATGTTTTCAATAGGACAAACTTTATTTGAGTTGCTGATGCTATCTCATTCTCAATATATTACACGTGGAGACCTTGTTTTACCAATTTATTTTCACAGCACACTGACGACTTTACTGACATACTTTAAAATTTGGATAGACATCCTGGTTTCCATAATCCCATGTATGACAAGAATGTCGCCAGTATTAGTCAAATAAAAGATTATCTGTAATGAAGTTTCGACTGTTGACTAAATACTCATTTCCAAAATAATTTTTTACTATTTGTAATGCTTGTAGATATTATAAAATTGGTCAATGTACATTGATGACAAATTTGTAAGATTTAAAAATAATAGATGTTAGAAAACTCAGATGTAAGAAATTATAGTACTGATAGTACTTCTTCTTCTTTTCAGTTTTGGTGGCTTTGATTTAAAGACCACCTAAAGCTGTTGGATAACCAGGATCGTTACTTCGTTCTGCCTGGAAACTTCTAGGTTCTCCGATAGTACGTATGTTAGAAAATGATTTGGTTCAACTGTATTTTTACCTGATAACCTCATGTTTCATGTCTGATGAATGTGACATACTATAAAAAATATATAATTAATCAATTCAATTGGCCTGTATTGTGGATACCAATTAAAATAACTAGATGAAACTTTAAGTTTTATATATTCCCCAAGTATGATCGGAAATATAGAGCCGGTTGTTTATTCGAAACCTACCCAAGTGACATTCAATCAAGTATTTATAATCTCTTTTCTGTTTTTTTTTTTTTTGGAACGAAAGGACAAATTCTTATTTTTTTTATACAATAACTTTAATTCTTGTATACACAAGAAATTTTTACGTACCGACATTTTGTGAAAATTGATGGCATATTGCGTCATCCATATATCGAATTTTCAATTAGGATTTTGATTCCATTATTTTTTGAATTTACAGTGATTTCAGTAGAAATTTATCATAGCATTAACTTTTTCTAATTTCCTTCCATATATCGTTAAACATTTCTATCACACATGAAAACATTTCGTACCTATTTTTTAATATGATAGGAAATTGTTTTTCTATCAAGAGGTTATCGAAAAGTGTAATTATATTTTGATGGTTAATTGTAATTATTCTGACATACAATCATTCAAAATAAGCTAAATTTAAGCACAATGAAGATCATAAATAAATTGTTGATATTTTATTATTTAGATAATAATAAATAGTTAATAATAACTATATAATAATTTTAATGATTATATAATAATAAGAAGATAAAAAAAATTAATAGATTCAAACCCAATTTTTTATCATTTACTTGAGCATGCATATTATTCACCAAATTATTTTTATAATACAGTTATAATCAGATTAGTTAATTTTTTAATTCCTTTGTTCGTTATATAGGCTGAGTAAAAGGTGAACAACTGTTCAAAGATCATGAGCTTTCTTGGTATAAATAGCCGAGTTTCGACCAACTTCTTCATTTGTGTCTGGTACTTCGAAGAAGAAACATCTCTCAAGAGCGCACATCTGCTCAAGAAGAAACAGCACTACTCTTCTCTAAATTTTGACCGTTTTACTTCATTCGAGTCCTGATCGTCACAGAGGAAACATCTACTCAGGAAGAAACAGCTTTCAATTTGATATTCTTTTATCATGGGTTTCCTGTGCATAAGAGAGGAAACTTTTACTCTAGTAGAAACAGTACACAAAATGAAACTTCAACAGAAAAATAAACATGAACTGAAAAGGATACATGGATATAAAATGAAGGTGAGTTTGTAGCTTTTTGATTAAATTAACTAATTTGTTTTGAACTGTGAGTAGTTTTAATTTATTTGTGTAGTATTTTACAGTTGATAATTTGAACCTAATGATGAATTGATTATCCTGTTTAATGTAGTAGTATTGCACATTATAGATGTCGACATCCTATAATACCCATCATCACTGTATATCAAAATTGACGGAGGAGGTACATTTCTTGCACCCCCAATCCCAATCCTACTTATAATCACATTTTCTACCAAATGTTGTTTTCTAACAAGAAGTTTTGCTTCTACCATAAACAAAATATATTCTTCATTCGATGTTTTATGTGTGTATCAAATTGAAGAAAATTACGATGCATAATAAGATTAAGTTTTGTAAGGGCGACGATCCTCTTAAGTCTTAACTTTTAACACTGTTAATAGTTATTTTCCGTGAAAGGTATTTGTCATACCTACCATATATTTATCCCTTCTGGTGACCCTGACTTGAAAAAATAAATTCTAGGGGACCGCCATGTAAAATATTTTGAAAAGTTTAGGAACCACTGGACTAGGATAACATGTTTTTTAATTAAGAAATTAGTTTCGACGATTTAGTCAACCAATTAAAACACTCCAAATATTGATGAATGGTAATGATTACAATATACATTTTATATTTAAACAGTCAAAATAAATGTTAGGCATCTTAGTTTTTATCAGATATACATTATTACATAATTACCTTCAATTAATAGTCACAATTATAAATTCTTATAAAAAATCTAAAATTAACTAAAATTTTCAATCGTATAGTTATTTACCAAATTGGTTTTCCTTATAATTATCAATATTTTTCATCAATACTTATAAATGTTTCAATAGGTATGTCCTCTATAATTTCTTTCTCACGGCGAATTTTCCAACGGCGAAAATTCCAACGGCGAATTTTTCAACGGCGAAAATTCCGACGGTAAATTTTCACACGGCGAAAATTCCTTGAACCTTTTTTTTGTGTGTTTATTTCAAGGTAAATACTGTAAATATTAAAGTTATAATTCAGACGAGATTATTGGAAAGAATTTGTTCAAAAATTAGTTTTTGTAACGGAGGTTATTATATAACTCGAAGGTATAATATGATTGTAACTCGTTAATTAATTTATTTCATGTGAGTTAGAAGCTGAGTTTTAGAAGCTGATAACTCAATTGTTTCTTTTTTTAGCAGATGAAGCCATTGAAGCGAGTGCTGCCAGACTGACTTAACTTTGAAGGAAGGAAATTTATTCTAAAATGCTAAAATCCCCAACACGAGTTACCACCACTCGAATTAGATGTAAGTTTAAAAAAAAGAAGGAACATGCAGGACGTCCATAAGGAACATCAAGGAAGACTACCTACATTGTCAAGCCCCACAAAATAAAAAAAGAGTATCATAAACGTTCATACGAAGTACAAGAATGTCTGTGTGGCTATATTTCCCAAGTAGCATTTTAGAATAGATTTCTTAGCTCCAAAGTTAAGTCTGGCTGGCATCAGTCGGTTCAATCGGTTCAGTTTGTAAAGAAAAAACCTTCCATTGAATTAAGTGTTGCTAAAATGTATATACATTTTTGGAACACTCTTTATTTACCAAACTAATTACTAAAAATTACTGAGTGAGAGCTAAGCTAAAGTTGAACTTTTAATAGCTTTAATTCATTTGTTGCTTTGAATCATTACCATAACTGAATCTGCGAGAAAAAACGCAATATAAAGTTTGATTTATGATAAATGAAAAAAACGATAAGTCGAGCCTTCATCCCACTTATATTTTTTTTCATAGAAAATGATTGTATAAGGAGTTCAATAATTATGTAATAACTTCAAGACATATTTTGCTCTTTTTACCCTTTTTAATAAGTCTGAGTCGTGTTTTCGGTACAGGGAAGCCCAGCTTCTACTACAAATCACTACTTTATCTTATTATCAAATGGTAATAAGACCGAGGTAAAGTCACAAGAGCTATATATTTGTTACTCTTTAATTAAATATATCTTTTTCTATGAGTTATAATGGAAGAAAAGAGTCTTGAGATTTAGACTAGTGTTTTTTCTAGTATTTTTACCAGAATTAGTTGATGCTCTGTGAGGAATTTCAATGTAGTGAATTTATTAAAAGTTTCTTGAAATTTAACCATAGCTTAACTCCCACTCAGTATAGGTGAGTAATTAGTTTGATACTTTGAATAATTTTATTGTCTTTCATTAAATAAACAGTAATTCATTGATCTTTGAAATTATTTTGGTAGTAGGGCACTAAGTTCCAAAAAATTGGTTGGTTCAGCAGTTTTGACATTAAAAATAAAAATATTATAATTATTAGTTAATAGCAGTAATTAAGTAGTAATTAATTGCAGTAGTAATAGTAGTAGTAGTAATTAATCAGTAGTATAATTATTAGTAACTTTGAAAAGTTTTAATATTCTCTAACTAATTGGTTAATTATTTATTATATTATTTAAAAATGTATCCTGTATGTATTATGTACAGTCACTGTTAAATCTTCTGTTATAGTTACTAATTTATGAACCAATTGCTTCTCAAATCAAATCACCTTCAAAGTCTTACGACATCTTCAAGTATATTAACTTTATAGCTAGTATGCAGGATATGATACCTGCAAATAACCTCATCTGAATAATGATACTGTAGTTACCGTGAAATAATAACCACAATCTTTCTTCTCAGTTTCCCATGGCTACGAAAAGTAATAACATTAAGATATGTCTTGAAATTATTACCACATTTATAAACGCGGTAATGTGCGTAATTCATTTATGAAGAAAATTAATGAAACCAAATGTCTCTAGCTCAAAAACTGTTGGAGTTGATGCCTTTATGAAGTCAAAAAAATGTACTTTTCAGGAACACCAATATACTGAATTTTTTTGGGAAAAAATTGCATAACTGGAATAATTCTGTCTCCATATATTAGCGTCCAGGCTCTTGTTTGGGTGTTGTGTCCTCTTTTTGATGCATCTAGTCAACAAGTCATTTGATGTGAAATCTAAATAAACCTTCATTACATGTTCTAACATAGGTATGTTTTGACAGACCTGTTAGGTAGTAATTTACAATATTGTAATTTTTTTTTTTGAAGCACTTATAGATTATTTTTAGCTCTAATATTTTATTAAGTTACCTGGGAGACGGTAAGACATCATTTTATGCAAAAAAAATAATTTCCTTTTTTCAGATTTGAGGGAGACGGTACCTGCGACAGTCGGTATAGCAACCTCTTGTTCAGGTACATTACTAGCTGTCCTCTGTAAAAAAAAAAGTTTACTCATATTTAATATGTCAACAATTTATGCTTTGAATCAATTTATTACGTGAGTTGGTTGGACTTTATTCATGTTTTATGTGTGTTAAAACAACTATAATAATAAATAATAATGATTTTATTGAATAAGACATTAGTACAATAGAAAAAGAGAAGAACTATGAAATGTTGTGTCATCAAACATTAGTTAATTCAATTCATTTTATGGATTGAATCAACTTACTATGAGAGTTAAAAGTTTATATTTTGAGAATTTTAAAGTATGTTGAAACAACTATGATACAGTATATTGTAGTAACTCACAACGACTGTTAATCCAATGTATCTGGTGTATAAATTTAATTACTATGCGAGTTGGTGCTACTTTTTTTATGTTTAGGAGTGAGTCCAAACGACTGTTTTGTTTTAACCAACGTCAGTTTAACTATTTTTAAGTAGTACCTGCAACTCACCACGTAGGTAAATGCAAAAATAACCCATTCATATGAGTCAAAACAAATCAAATTTGATTCAACTAATCCTTTCTCTGCGTGTACATTTATATTAATTAATAAGCCTTTAATATTTTTTATGCTCTTCAATTGTCTAAAATATGATTTTTGAACGTTACTGTTACGACGTCATGCACACAACATGCCTCCGTTATCGTAACTATATTTCTATTTAACATTTTGAAATCCAGATGGCAGCACAAAGCACTTTCGACACAGAATTTGCGAGAATAGAGTGTCTTATTGTAGTACAAAATCTTTGATTAAAGACCTTAATTACAACAGATCTTATTTTTTTAATAGAATCATTCTTTTCCTCGCTGTAAAAAACACATTATCAAACACTTCGAACTCAACCAGTAGTATCAAATAAATTTCAGAATTCACGTCCACATGCATACGTTGGTTTGTCATGAAAGTTTTTCTATTTAGTTATAGTTATTCTTTATAAATAAGTCGAGAAAGAAGTTGTATGATTGAATTTCAGATGACAATCACCTGCATATGAAATATACATTTTTTTTTTCATTTTTATTGTTTGACAAACAACTTTGCAATATGTTCAATTTGTCCAAACTCCCGAGTTTAATTTATAAATATCAATAAACATTTTTCTGCCATAAATAATATAGAATTTATCTTTTTTCCAGGATTTTTCACCATGCAAGAAGAGATTTCACCAATCAAATTTGACACGATATTGCTCAAGACTATCCTCAAAGACTTTTAATTTTATTGATGAAAAACTGATCTTTACATTTGAGTACTACCGGGAAAGACTTCTGGAGAAGCCTTTCTTCTTGGGAGTGAGTGGAATTTCTGGACAACCCGTAAATGGCAAGCCATGGCTTCTTAGTTTCAATCCAGTATATTGTGATGTTTACGACAATGCTACCTTCGAAGAATTAGTTATTTTTCTATTATATATCTGTCATCATAATGATGATGAGGAGGATGATACAATGGCAAACCTTTTTTATCCATTTCAAAAAGTAATTTCGAAAATATTGAACAGAATCTCATCAGAATTTGCTCCAGGATATCCAATTGAATTATACAATATCTTGGATATTTTCAATTTACTATTCATTATGAATGATATGTTATTTATAATATCGAAATATTTGACATCACAAGAGTATTCAGAACAATTAATCTTAAATATAGAGAAAGTAATGAATATGTTCAATAAGTTTAATAGCAAAGAATTTCGTTACTGTTTTCCTAAAGAACCTAGTATACCCAAATTAATAATGTCAGGATTGATAAACGTAAATCATGAATTGCGTTCAATTGATCATATTATTAAGCATAATAATTTGAAAGAAAGTGATACAGTAATAGTAGCTAATGCAGATGCTATTGTTTTTGAGAATTATTATAGTGTTAGAGGTGTCACAGATTTCTTCTTTAACAATCAATTCGTAAAGAGGAAATTTACAGAAGAATGTATAGATGTCTATTCTGTAAAAAATTCAATCAGTTTCAATAATACTAAGATGGTAGAGATACTTTCTAAATCAAAATGGGAAAAGATGACATTCCAAAGTGTTGATGATAGCCCAATACTTTCTAAAGAGAATTTGGACAATTTTAAATACCTAGAGGAATTGTGTGACCATCCAGAAATAGAATGGGTGAACTGCAGATGGATATTATATACATTTATTGCATCAATTTGGAAGAGAAAATCATATGTAACCAGTGAAAACGAGTATATTTTGATGTCACCAGAAGAAATTCAATTTATTTTCCAGTTCATGACAATATTTCTACACTCACTGAAATTTATTGAAAAAAGAATTCAGTTACAGCAATTTGTGATAGAAGTGTTTACTGGATTTGGTAATATTTTGAATTCCCTCCGGTTTCCAGAAATAGGTCAAGCGATCAACATTGAAACCTCAGTAATGCTGTCAAAAACTTTAATGGAATTGTTATCAGATACTGTAATTAAGGAAATTTTGCCAGGAAAATCTGGTAAGATTATGGTGGTTCTAATCAGAATTAATATATTTCTTTCAAAGGATCAAGACATGGCTAGTGTATTTTCAACTAAAATCAAACCGTATATCTCATTACCTGTGACAGATCTCATATCCATAAGGGAAGAATCAAGAATTCCTAAGTTTAGAATATCCAGGTGGAGGGAGGTTCTAGGTAAAGAAGCGACTGCTGAGTATTTTCACAATGAGGATACATGTCCAATTTGTTTGGAAGATATGCAATGTATTTGCATCAAAAATACTTGCATCAAAAAGATCATCCTACAACCTTGTTCAAGGTAACTATTGAACAAATTCTATTTAAATTATTTTGAATATACCGAAACTAGAAAATATTAATATGAAGTTAGAAAAGAAAAAAAATCCAAAAAAAATATTAATTTCATTTCACTGATCACCTAATTTCTTTTTCAGAAACAAAAGTCCAATTTGCCGGGGCAATGTGTGCGACTACTTACCAAGTGGACGGATTGAAAGCTTTGCTCGTATTTCCAGCAATGATTGTACATACACAATGGAAAACCATGAATTCAAATATTTGAAAATAAAATGAAGTTTTCAATTCTCTCGCTTACAAATTTTCCCTCAATAAAATTGTTAATAGAAAACATAAAAATTATTTCCTTATAAACATTCCAAATGTAAAAACAAATTGAAGTTTTTAATGGAAAAATATTGTCTTTTAAAAAAAAAAAAAAAAAAAATTGAAGATGGCATTCTATGATTTTATAAGGTATCCTGTAAATTAATTCCATTATTAATTTATTTCATAGTAAATTCACCGCATGGTAAATTCATCGCATGGTAAATTCACCGCATGGTAAATTCATCGCATGGTAAATTCATCGCATGGTAAATTCATCGCATTGTAAATTCATCGCATGGTAAATTCATCGCATAGTAAATTCACCGCATGGTAAATTCATCGCAAGATAAATACATCGCATGGTAAATTCATCTCATAGTAAATACATCGCATGGTAAATTCATCGCATGGTAAATTCATCGCATAGTAAATTCACCGCATGGGAAATTCATCGCAAGATAAATTCATCGCATGGTAAATTCATCGCATGGTAAATTCATCGCATGGTAAATTCATCGCATGGTAAATTCATCGCATGGTAAATTCATCGCATGGTAAATTCATCGCATAGTAAATTCATCGCATGGTAAATTCATCGCATGGTAAATTCATCGCATGGTAAATTTTCATCGCATGGTAAATTCATCGCATGGTAATTTCATCGCATGGTAAATTCATCGCATGGTAATTTCATCGCATGGTAAATTCATCGCATGGTAAATTCATCGCATGGTAAATTCATCGCATGGTAAATTCATCTCATAGTAAATTCATCGCATGGTAAATTCATCGCATAGTAAATTCATCGCAAGATAAATACATCGCATGGTAAATTCATCGCATGGTAAATTCATCGCATAGTAAATTCACCGCATGGTAAATTCATCGCAAGATGAATACATCGCATGGTAAATACATCGCATGTTACATTATAAAATTAAATTTGTTAAATCAAATAAATTCTTTGCAAATAATAGCTGACCTTACTTTACTTTTCACTGGATTAAGATATTTAAGTAGTAATATATAGTAGCAATTTTTAGTAATAGAATGTCTAATAATTTTCATATGTATATCATACAATTATTGTAAAATCTAAAAATATTCAATGAGTGGGAAACTTCATTTATTTATTATTTTATAATAACGTAAGTTTTTATTTAATAAAAATGTATATTATTTCTCCGAAACTAGGTATTTGTTTAGTTACTCATAGTTTGAACAACGACATTAAATGTAAATGCTGAAAATATACCTCATTCAACGTTACAATTCTTTCTCCATAAAAGTATGATCAGCAAAGAATAATTGCCTCAGTAGATGTGAACCAGGTTAACTGATTATTTGAGGGGAGCATACCACGAAAAAAAAATTGGGGGGGGGGGGTGATTAATATGTTCTTTTTAGATTAGTCTGCCATGAAAAAGACGTATCACAATTTTTTACGATGTCTTTCTTTAGAAAACCACATTTTTAGGGGTAACTAAACTGTTCAAAATGAAAATACAGTGAGACTTCTGAGTTATGAAGTTTATTGGTTTCTTCATAACTCAGAGCCACTTCATAATTCGTGAATTCGTGTGCAGTGATAGTTTTCTGTGATTAAAATCAAAGAGAAGTTTTGTCATTGAGGGATAACTGTGACAAATGTTATTCTAATATGGATGTGCTGTGTGCACTAAATTTTATACAAAATTGAGGTAATTTAACAAATATTAAGTAAATGTTGTGGGAAATCAATATAGCTACTCATTATTGTACGAAAATTAATTTATATCATGGTAGTAGTCATTTATGCCTAAATTTAAATCATTAACAAAAAATACACATCATTTAAACCTCAAACAATACAGGAAACACAATTTATACTCAATATATCCGATTTATTGATAACCTAAACTTTATAATAAATCTTTGCTTCTCTGATTTACATTTTCATGTATAATACTCCATTATAGGATAATACACCATTAAAGGATAATACACCATTAAAGGATAATACACAATAATTATAGGTGGTATCCTATAATTAGATATCATCCTTTAATAATTATTGGGTATCATCCTATAATTGGGTATTGTCCTATAATTGGGTATTATCCTATAATAGAGTATTATTCTATAATAGAGTATTATCCTATTATATGGTAGATTCTGGTGGAGAAGATTGCAAAAGCCCACTATTGCATTGAAGTTGTAATTTTCTTTAAAAAAAACTTCTATATTGTAATTGCTTGTCATACTTGCATTTTTCATTTTCACTTCTGCAATATGACTTTCAATTTTGCCAATTCACTATTCACTTCTGCCAACTTGACTTGGAAAAGGAATTGTTATACCTCAAGAACTATAGTTTTCTATGATTTAAACAAAGAAAACCACTTCATAACTCAGGTGCATTTCATAATTGAGGTCTTTCATTACTCGGGTGCTTCATAAATAAAAACTTCATAACTCAGGAGTTTTACTGTACTTTTTTTTCTAAAACTGTAAATTATTTGTTTCGTCAGCTACTTGTAACATGGTTATGTATGTTAGAAAAGGAAAGGGGATTTCCATTGTACAGAAGCCCCCTTGACCTTTATATGACCATACATGACCTTTTTATGACCATACATGACCTTTATATGACCATACATGACCTTTGTATGATAATACATGACCTTTATATGACTTTACATGACCTTTATAGCAGCAAAAATCCTAAAAAAATTAACTACATTTTCCCGCTAACAATATCCTTGATTTTTTTTTCAAACATGTTTGACTACTTCTATTACAATTTTCAATGAATTTTGATGCGGTTTGCGACTGGTTATTTTAAAGACTTCTGCCTTCATTCTTATTATTCGAATATTCAACTTTCAAATTTTAGAAAGAAAGAAATACAAAAAACTATAAAAATGGTTAAAATATAATTTTTTGATAATTTTCTAATACCTGCTACCTACCCCCCAAAAAATTCTGAAAAATGTTTTATTATAAGATCATTCTTACCACTGCTATCTTCTTTTTGAGACAAAGAGGAATTAAATTGAAATAAAATTCCAAAAGGAGTTGTAAAATTGAAATTTGGAAAAAATGAATAAAATATATTCATTTTATCGAAAAAATGATACGAGCAATACTATCTCAGAATTCAATTCTACACATCATATCAAATTTCAAGCGACATAATATGGTAAGTAAAGAAGAAGGTCCAGAATCGATACGTTTCTCTTAAGAGGTATTGCTTACAATTTATATTTTTAAAACTAATGTAATGCTTCAGCAACATATCCATATATTATTTGCAACGATATAATGTCTTTTTCTAAAATCATATCTTATACTTTTTTATTATACGATAGAGAATTCGATTTTATAGTGGAGTACTGAGTTTCAAAACCGTAGCTTCATTAATAGAAATATTTTCAAAACAATATTTTCAAAAAATAAAAAATAAAAGTTAACCATGTGATAATTTATCATACGATGAATTTACCAGGCGATGAATTCGTCGTCATTGTTAGGTTTCTCGATGCAATTATCATTTTATTTGAAAATGATTCAAGAAAACGGATCGAAATATCATGATTTTTTAAACTTTAAGAAGCTCATCAGTACCCCACTATGAATAATCCTGGCATCCAAATCTTCAGAAGATATCATAGAATGACATCTTCAACTTGTTTTTACATTTGGAATGTTTCTTATGTATTAATTTCTTTCTTATCTATTAACATTTCTATTTATGGAAAATTTGTGTGAGTGAAAGAATTATTGATTTTTTTTTTCAAAAATTTGAATTTTTTGTTTTATTTCCTATATGTAAAATCATTGCTGGAAAGATGAGCAAAGCTTTCAATCCGTCTACTTGGTAAATATTCCGTCACAAGTTCTTGGCAAAGTGGACAATCTTTTCTGAAAAAGAAAATAGGTGATCAGTGAAATGAGGTAGATGATATTTCAGGAAAATTAATTTGAAAAAAAAATTATCAGCAGTCAGTTCTCGACCTAGAACCTCCTTCCACCTAGATATTCTAAACTTTAAAATTCTTGATTCTTCCGTAATGGTGCGAGGTCTCTTGCAGATAATGAGATATACGGTTTATATTCAAGAGGAAATACACAAGCCATGTCTTGATCCTTTGAAAGAAACATATTAATTCTGATTAGAACCACCATAATCTTATCAGGTTTTCCTGGCAAAATTTTCTTAATTACAGTATCAGATAACAATTCCATTAAAGTTTTTGAAAGCATTACTGAGGTTTCAATGCTGATCGCTTGACCTATTTCTGGAAACCGGAGGGAATTTAAAATATTACCAAATCAAGTAAATACTTTTATCACAAATTTCTGTAATGGAATTCCTTTTCAATAAATTTCAGTGAGTGTAGAAATATTGTCATGAACTGGAAAATTAATTGTATTTCTTCTGGTGACACATATATAAAATCATGTAAGAAAAGAAGTTGGACTAAAATGTTTCACACAAATATAGTTCAAATTTCTATATCCTTATTGAAGAAGATACTATCCTAGACTCTGCTAGTATAATATTGAACAGAGATAAATAATTATTTGAATGAAGTAAGCGTTTCCTAGCTATCAACTTACTGGAACAGAATCACATGCTTAGCTAAAATATCTTATCAACGTATATTTTGGACTGTCATTTGGACGGAAAAGTATTGTTTTAGAAAATAATAAATACTACATATTTTTTTCCCAGTGATATCCTAGGATAAAGTTCCTGGTTGATTTTTGTATATATTGGATTTTGTTTAGTGGAAATTTCCTCAGTGGAACCTTCCCAGTGGAACTTTCCGCAGTGTAATTTTCATCAGTGGAATATTCCATAGTGGCAATCTTCTCAGTGGCAATTTTCCTAGCACCATTTTTATTATGAGTAATTGCAAAATAACGTTCCGGCAACATACCCTCGATATTCCCTTCCAAAAAATATCCCCAGGGGGGTGCTAGGAAAATTCATCCACGGAAAATTCATCCGCGGAAAATTCTTCCACGGAAAATTCGTCCATTGAAAATTCATCCGTTTTCTTAAATTTGAAATAGAAAGGAAGACTTTATTGAGTGTTAACAATATTCATTTATAACAGATAATTACAGTTTCATAAAATCTGGAAATATGAAAATAGCACATATATTCAGCAGTTACAACTGTTGATGAAAAATGTATTCTATGTAGCTATTTCGTTATCTATAATTACCAATTAAAACGAAATAATTACTCAAATCAAATATTTAAATTGAATAGTTGGACATTTTCAGCAATGGAATATTTGTGAAAATGATTCTGTTTCATTCGGAGTGCATTGCAATACTAGCTTTATATTTGTTCGTCAATATCTCGATATTTTGGCCTTTTACGCTTTGTGTAATCTCTCTTTTTTTTCAATTCGTTTAGTTAGGGTTAACTCTTCTACTAAATGTTAGGATGCTATTTCCTGAACAATCCAAAATTAAATTGAATACAACGGGTTTTCGCTTTGATTTCATCTTCCCTGTTTTGTTCCAATGTACGTACTTCAAAGTAGTTAAAAAACTAAATTGACATCCTCGCATAAATTTTCATCAACGCCAACAACGTCTTCAGGTGTTAAGAACGCTAAGGTAACAAACATTTTGTTTTAAATTAAATTAATAAAATTATTATATATCTACCAATCTTAATGTTTCATCAATAATCATGAGTTTTGCAGTACAACAAACTTTATAATGGATGCAACGAAGTAAATTAACTATGTACTATCACCTACATATATGGTTCTAGGACAACTCGTCGCCAGACAATTCACCGCCGGACAACTCGCCGCGGACAATTTGCCGTGAGGACAACCCGCCGCTAGGACAACTTGCCGCCAGGACAAATCGCCGCGTGATTCATGTTTTGCCAATATATACATCATTTACATGTATTTAAAAATATCATAAATTTGAACAATGATTGGTTTCTATACGCTCAAGACTGACGTAAGACAGTAGTTGACAAATTTCATTATTTAAATTGATTTGTTTCGGTTGTTATATCTGTGAAAATATACATCAACCCGCGAAAATTATTAGAGCTATTAATATAAATTCAGAAGCATTTAAAGTCTGGTTCGAAATGAAGGGCTTTCTAGTTGACGTCAAAGGGAAATTAAATACAAGGGACAGGAAGAAGAAGTCAGAAAGCAAAGTGACTCCTTGAACAAAGGCACCAACCACCAGTCCGTGACAAGCTCATCCATGCAGAAAAGTTACTTCGTGGATGCAATCACTTACCAAGGAATGATATGAAAAGGAACACAAGCATAGGTGACTGCACTCACGAATAGAAGAGGAAAATGAAGAGGTGATAGTAATGAAACTTATCAGCCTATCTAAGACAAAAATCTTAGACTTCGTAGTTAAATAATCTTTATTAACGCTAATGTACTAGTTTTAAACTGAAGTAATTTCTGTAAGTCATTAAACATATTAAGAAGACTCCTGAAATTATTTTCTTTTCATTAGCAAATTATTTTTAGTAAAATACTTTCAAATAGAATGACGAAAATTGTATTGTTAATTTACAGCATACAAAGTATGTTTATATAATATTTAAAAACACTATATTTAACTTTTGGAATGGAAAAGAAAACATTTTAAGTACTGCTAAGAAAATTGAAAAATTAATTTACAACACGCATCTCATATTTAAATATTTATAAATAAATAGTGTATTGTCCACGGCGAGTTGTCCGGCGGCGAGTTGTCCGGTCACCCACCTACATACATAAAACTACTTTATACCAAAACATTATTAATTTTGTTCCATTTAAATTTATTATTTTGTGTTCAATGGAGGAATTTTCCGTTGATGAATTTTCCCAGGATGAATTTTCCGTGGACGAATATTCCGTGGACGAATTTTCTGTGGATGAATTTTACGTTCACGCCCCAGTGGATATCGCAAAAATGTCCGTCTTTGTACTTTTTTGGGAACAATCGCTGGGGATATTCCTCAAAAAGTACATAAACGAACATTCTCGCGATATCCCCTGGGAACATCATGGGGACATCGGAAGGGAATATTGCAGGGATATCCCGGGAAGGTTATTTTGTTGTCTGTTGTCGGACAAGGAATGAATATATTCCGAATATAGTTTGATCAGCTGTTTATATTTTTATGAAGTATTTATTTTTTTGATGAAGTGTTTAATTTTTTCATGAAGTGTTTAATTTTTGATGAAGAGTTCAATTTTTTGATGAAATTTTAATTTTTAATGAAGTGTTTAATTTTTTGATGAAATGCTAAATCTTTTCGATATCTTTAATTTTTTGATGAACTTAATTTATTGATCCGCTGTTAAATTTTTTTAAAGAAATGTTCCCAATTTTATTTCAAGAATTCAAAATTATTTCGAATCAACTGCCCAAATTTTTATAATAAATTTTAACAGTTTTTAATAATAAACATTCGTGCTAGAACAAGTTCATAACATGTTCTAAATAAGTTCATAACATATTCCAAACAAGCCATAATTAACACGTTCTAAGCAAGTCATAACATGTTCTAAACAATCCATAACACGTTCTAAACAAGTCCTAACATGTTCTAAACAAGTCCTAACATGTTCTAAACAAGTCATAACATGTTCTAAACAATCCATAACACGTTCTAAACAAGTCCTAACATGTTCTAAACAAGTCCTAACATGTTCTAAACAAATCATAACATGTTCTAAACAAGTCATAACATGTTCTAAACAAGTCATAACATGTTCTAAACAAGTCATAACATGTTCTAAACAAGACATAACATGTTCTAATCAAGTCATAACACGTTCTAAGCAAGTTCAATCACGTTCTAAGCAAGCTCTACCGTGTCTATTTCAGAGCAATATTACCTCAGAGGAAATTTTGCTCGTTTCCACAACTGCGATTCCTCTTCCTTCTTCAAAGTCAAACATTCCAATTGGATTTGAAATTAAATTCACGAGGAAACTTTGATTCGTCACATTTTAGCTTTGATTATAGATGTAAAGCCGCTGATGAAGTCGCTTGGGGCTCCACAGCCGCACATTGGCTAATCTTGAATGGGAATGGGGATTGGAAACCTGGAATGGGGATTTCTTACCTGGAATGGGGAGGTGAGAATTCTTTGAAGTCTTGTTGCAATTATTTCAGACATCTTTGATCGATATGCTTGAGTTTGATTGAATTTGTTTTGGTTGATTTTCATTTGATTGAATGTATTTGGCTTTCATAATTGAATTTCACTATTTATTGAATTTCACTAATTGAATTCTACTGATTGAATTATAATAATTCATAGATTGAATTATACTGATTCACTGATTGAATTATATTGATTCACTGATTGAATAATACTGATTCACTTATTGAATTATACTGATTCACTTATTAAATTATACTGATTCACTTATTGAATTATACTGATTCATTTATTGAATAATATTGATTCACTGATTGAATAATATTGATTCACTGATTGAATTATACTGATTCACTTATTGAATAATAATTTGTAATATTCTATTAATTTATTATTATTTGTTTAGACTGTTTTGTTTTGGTGGTATCCACTCTACAAACCTTTGTGTTAAAAGATCTCCTTTTTCCTTCTGTTTACTTTTATAAATACCAAGAAATTAAATATACTTTACTACTAACTTGAGGATTATTATAATGGCGACAAGGATGGGATGATAAATAAACTTCAACTTGACAAAACTTCAGTAAAGGTTTATGCCTTTCAAAACAAAACTCCTATTGATTTATTAGGTTCATTTGAATGTTATGTATCTCACAATGGAAAATCTATAATAGCTACATTCTACGTTACTTCAATGGATCTCTCTTTTGAGTTACGAAACTGCTGTCAACTTAGGAATCATAAATAACATTCACCAGGCTTCAGAACATGGTACTTAGGATAAATATAAGCAGTTGTTTAAAGGAATTGAAAAATTCAAAGGTAACCAACTGGAACTCCATATTGATCAAAGTATAAAACCAGTTATTCAACCACATAGAAGAATTCCTTTTGATATCAGAAGAGCAGATGAAAACAAAATAAAAGAACTTGAAGATGCGGATATTATTGAAAAAATTGATGAACCGACACCATGGGTGTCTCAAATCGTTGTGGTTCCCAAACCGAAGGATCCTTCCTCAATTCGAATGTGCATAGATATGAGGGAGGCAAATAAAGCAATAATGAGGGAAAGACACATTACTCCCACACTTGATGATATTTTATGTGACCTTAATGATGCAAAGGTTTTCTCAAAATTAGATCTCAATTAAGGTTGTCACCAAATTGGACTTCATTCAGACAGCAGGTACATCACTACATTCAGCACTCATTTGGGATTAAGAAGATTCAAACGACTGAATTTTAGAATCAGTTCAGCTGCTGAAATGTTCCAAAATATCATAAGAGAATTAATTATCAATATTGAAGGAGTAATTAATGTCAGTGATGATATATTAATTTATGGAAAGGATGTTAAAGAACATGATTCAAGGCTTGATACAGTATTGACTAGGCTGCTAGAAAATGGTTTCACATTGAACAAAGAAAAGTGTCAATTCCACCGAACAAAAATTGATTTTTTTGGATATGTCTTTACAGAAAATGGTATGTCTCCGGATCCCGCTAAGGTAGAGGCAATCAAGTCATTTTTAAGACCTGAAAATGTTCATGACTTGAAAAGTTTTTTAGGAATGGTGACATATTGGGGAATGTTTGTTAAAGATTTAGCAACATTAACTGCTCCACTTCGTAACTTACTTCGATCCGAAACTAAATGGAATTGGAATGCAAGCCATGAAGCTGCTTTCAGGAAAATTAAGTCTACGCTCTCAACCAGAACTCGTCTCAATTATTTCGATAATAATAAGCAGACTTCCCTCATTGTAGATGCAAGTCCAGTAGGATTTGGAGCGCTACTTGTACAGAAGGAAGACAATTAACAATATAAAATCATTAATTAGGAAAGTAGAAGTCTCACACCAGTTGAACAAAGATATTCACAAACTTAAAGAGAGGCTTTGGCAATATACTTTGAAATAAAAAGATTCCACATGTATTTGCTAGGCATAGCATTTGATGTGATCACTGACCACAAACCACTGGTATCTTTATTCAATAATGAACGATCTAAACAACCAATGAGAATTGAAAGGTGGATTCTCAACTTGTAACAGTACAATTTCAAAGTAAATTATAAACCTGGAAAGGACAATCCTGCAGATTTCTTATCGAGTAATCCTACAGAGTGTTCTTATGAGAACTATAACAGTTCTCAAGAAATTTAGGACACGGCACATTATGTCAGATGCCTCACTGAAGAGAATCTTGTGAAAGGCCTCTGTAAGAATGACATATTACAAGAATGTTCACAAGATAAGGTATTGTAATTTGTTAAAAAGCATCTTCTGTCTTCAAAATGGCCAATTAAAAATATGAATGGTAAATATCATACAGAACTAAGAATTTTCGAAAAATGCAAAGCAGATTTGAGAATGTCAGCTTGCGGGTTACTACTTAAGGCTAAGCGCATAGTGATCCCATAATCTCTACATGAAAACATTATAAGAATTGCACATGAAGGTCATCAGGGCATATGTAAGACAAAGCAAAACTTACGCAAAAGAGTTTGGTTCCCATTCATGGACAGGAAGATAGAAAATTTCATCTAATAATGTGTTTCTTGTCAGTCATGCAACCCATCAGAATAGATAACTCCACTCTGCATGTCCGAGTTACCAATTTATCTTTAAAATGGTATCAATCCATATTAATGCATACAGTATAGAACTCCTCTATAGTTAACTTTAACTTGAGATGGATAGAATACTGTCCTTTTCATGGCAGACTATAGAAAATGTTTTCTTTTTTTTTAATTAATTCATTATACATGGTACTTCGTTTCTCAGAATTCTAAAAATCAGAATGATTCACTACACCTGACTGGTAGGAGTTTTACTGGTAGAACTAATTTTTCGTGAAATATAACAAATTTACTATAAAGAGATTGATAGAAAGCTTACGAGTATTGGTGGCAGACAGAACTAAATATGTTCACTATAGAAGTAAGTTCACTATACATGCAGGAGTCTACTAATCAGAACAATTCACTGAAAGAGAGTTCACTAAAGAGGATTTCCACTGTATATAACGGTCAGGACTTGAAATATCTCCAACAAATAGGAAACACAATGTATATCCACCGGAATGAAATATATATTATATCTAGTAACCAAAAAGGGAAGGCTATACGAAAGACTTCAAAAAATATATACTGCTACTCCTAGGAAGCAATGTAAATATATTGTCCATTATTTCTTCATGTTCTAATTAAGTAAAAAGATTCTCCTTCAGACCAATCACTATCGTCAATAAATCAAATTATCTCCGGGAGATTCCGCTTCCTCTTACCAAAACTTAGTGGAAAAACAAACGGAAAAAAGAACTGACGTCGAAGAATTGCTTCTGTTTATCTGTGCAATACAGTGCCCTGTTGTTATTATATATAAGATATATATAATAATTAAAAACAATATAAATACCATCTTAGTTCTTTTTAAATAATTTAACTATTTGTGAATTTCAGAAAAATTCACGGAAGAAACAAAAGATATAGTCCTGATTTTGATCACGTATCCATGATACAACATTCTGTTTCCATTATAGAGCAATCTGTATCCATGATACAGTATTCTGTTCAATTACAGAGCAATCTGTATCCATGATACAGCATTCTGTTTCAATTACAGAGCAATCTGTATCCATGATACAGCATTCTGTTTCAATTATAGAGCAATCTGTATCCATGATACAGCATTCTGTTTCAATTACAGAGCAATCTGTATCCATGATACAGCATTCTGTTTCCATTATAGAGCAATCTGTATCCATGATACAGCATTTTGTTAAATTACAGAGCAATCTGTATCCATGATACAGCATTCTGTTTTCATTACAGAGCAATCTGTATCCATGATACAGACTTCTTTTCAATAATTACAGAGCAATCTGTATCCATGATACAGCATTCATTTTCAATTATAGAGCAATCTGTATCCATGATACAGCATTCTGTTTCAATTACAGAGCAATCTGTATCCATGATACAGCATTCGGTTTCTATTAAAAAACAATCTGTATCCTTGATACAGCAATCTTTCAATTATACAACAATTTGTAGCCATGATAATCTATATTTTGTCAAAAGTGAGAGATATTCCTATTTTGATGGTGAATAAATTAAAAAAAAATTATTAATATTATTGACGTGTGTTTGGTAATCAATTCCTGATGTCATGGTTTATAATTCAAGATGGCGACAGAGAAAGAAATGAATTCTTTTTTCAATGAACTGTTTACAGTGTTGCCTCTTTTTTCTTAATAGCCTCGCACGAGGTTACCTGATCTCCCTAAATCTGAGGCGATTTGGCGGGATTGTCCCTAGATTTGGAAGAGCTTATCGTAAGGGAGTGATTCTTCTTATGACCTCGAGGTGGCAACACTCAAAGATGCCAGATTATCCAGATTTGCATTCATTCATCATTGAGGATTATCCAACGACATTGAAGATTCTAACTGAATGAATTATAGTTTTAAACAGTAGAATAACGTCGCAGTACTCGGACACTTATAACAGTCGGACATTGAGATATGAACAATTAATTTTATACCTTTGAAAATTTGAACGATCAGATTATTAATTAATACTCAACATATAAAATTAACCATTTTCGGTGGTAAAAAAACATTATTTATTAAAATAAAGAGTGAAAATCATGGAATATTCACGAGGTTGAACATAGAGTTCTGACCCATCGAGTCACTGGTTTGGTATGGATATAAAATTTAATAAATACTTAACATCTAATTATATTAACCCTTTATCGTTCCTGCTTCATTTTTAGTCACTAAAATAAAGGGTTAAATAAACGACAATGGATTGAATTAAAATGGTTTGAAAATTAACTTTGTCTTTTAAATAATTTTAGTTTTTAATCAACATTTAAATTCCGATGTTTCTGCATTTAAAAGATAGTTAACTCATTTTCAATACAGAGTTTCGGATCTACTAGTTCATCCATCGAATAATATTGCAAATAGTTGTTTTAAAATGTTTAACCATTTCTCACTGTTTCGAACACATACTAAGTACCATCTAACATTTTAGTTATGAAATATATAGGATTATTTAAAGGTGAAATTAGTAGAGATAGGGAAGAACTATTTATTTAACTCTGTTTGATAATAAAATTTAGTAATGAAAAAAAAAATAGGTGATTGAAAAATTATAAGTCTGCTAAAAAATAGTAGAAACCTATTCAATAGCAAAGTACTTCATATGTGCAAGAATACAGTATATCTATCTACAGCCAATACAAATAATATTCCACAGGGATGAACTCTTACGGTGAAGAACATTCGTACAATATCTATTTACAGTCAATACAAATAATATCCCACAGGGATGAACTCTTACTGTGAAGAACATTCATACAATATCTATTTACAGTCAATACAAATACTATTCCACTAGGGATGAACTCTTACTGTGAAGAACATTCATACAATATCTATTTACAGTCAATACAAATAATTAAAATCCAAAATGAAGTGATGAATTCGTTCATGTTGATCAGTTATGGGTAAAAATCAGCAAAAAATAACAATGTTATGTTAGGTGCAAGAGATTATATATATATATATATAAACCACCAAATTAATTTTATATTCCATTTCATTTTTTTTAAATCTGAAAATGTTTAACCAGTTTTTCCCATAACTTATGAGTTTAATTTTTCAAACTTTATGTTTAGTTAAATTTATAAATTTATCCCAATATTTCAATACACAATTGCTTGTTGTTCTAAACATGATACTGAACTGTTAGTTTTTAGTTAGAGAAAATATAAGTGAGAAGAGCACCATTGATTTTTTTTTAAATATTAATATAAACTACAATAAAAAATATTTTGATGATGATTCAATAATGAGTTAATAAAAGTGAAAGTTTAAATTTTCTATACCTTTCTATAATTTTCTAATATAATTAAAGCTTGCATTGAATGAATAAAAGTTTAATTTGAATTAGTCTAGCTACTTTCTCCATTTTTTAAAACTAAAGTCAAACAAGAATGTGGAAAAAGTTATTAGATGCGTTTAGCATGGATTTCACTCCCGCATCAGATCTAAATAAAGGCCTAATCACCAATGCAAAAAGAAATCGAGTACAAGGGACTGGAAGAAGTAGTAGAAAAGAAAAGTGCCACTACGAGCAAAGGCATCTTCTACCACAGTCGATGACAAGCTCATGGATGCAGAAAATCTACTCAGTGCAAGGAATGTGACGGAACTGGACACAAACATCGGTGGCTACACTCACGGATCGAAGAGGAAAATGAAGAGGTGATAGTAATGAAGCCTACGAGTCAACCAAACACAAAAATGTAAGACCTCGTAGTTGAAGAGCATAACCCTAGCGCTATCCTCTAACAATGCAAGTAGCGTTAAAAAATAATAAACATGGTAACAATGAAAGAAAATTACTACAGTTCGGGGCCAAAAAGATGCCACCTCTTCTCTTCCATTCACCACAAACAGCTTCAGGATTGAGCCCCTTAAGGCAAAAAAGTGGATAATAATAAGTCATAACAATATTGAATGAACAATTTTAACAGAAGGTCTAACAATGTATTAACAATTCTTCCAAAAAGGCAAAAGAATGGATGAAATATTTCCAAAAAGTTTTAGGATACCTTGACAACAAAAATAAGTTAATATCCAATATTTTAACTCTACTTTAACCCTACATAAGGCATTTACATATAAATGAATAAAAAGTGTATGAAATTTTATTATGTGACAATTTAACATCCTCCATATCATTTTTTTTCTTATTATCTCTTATATAAAACAATAATTATTAGGCTCCGAAACAGCATGCAACAGGACTATCTTTTCCTCATTTGAAAGATAACATCAGCTGGAGCGTTGTCGTACTATATTACAAATATATGACAATAGATAAATTACAGTTTATTAAAACATCCCGTACGTGGTGTGCGCACGATAAATATGTAAACAAAAGTCGATGAATATTGCCAAATAACTGTACGGTTTGTAAATGTATACTTGGCGTTCATTTTCTGATTTTTCTGAGTCCCAAGAATCTCCTTCGTCACATCCAGTTCTTGAGTCACGAGAATCTTCTTCGTTACTTCCACTTTTTGATTTACAAGAATTTTCTTCGTCACATCCAGTTTCTGAGTCATGAAAATCTTCATCATCATCAGTTTCCGAGTCACAATACTCATCTTCGGATAATTCAGTTTCTTGATGATAATCATTTATAGGTTTCTTGATGAATTTAATTGTATACGACTGACCGAAGAACTGTTTATTTTTGGGTAAGACGTATTGAACTTCTTCTTTAGCGAGAGGACTTAGTTTTGGACCTTTAGCCATCTTATTTAGAAACATTTTGACGCCACTGAAATCTCTTGTAGGTTTCCTAGATTCTATTTTCACGACATTCACGATCCTTTTGTCAAATACAGTAAAAGATCCATGATTAGCCATCCTACACTTGAAACAATGCGATTCACATCCACATTTAAAATCCCTCATTCTTTGTTTACATACGATCTTATTTATAAATTCACACATGCGAAAATTCTTGACTCTTCGCTTGGAATATTTATGAACATAACGATCTGATGGTTCTAGACGGCGACGTACCAAGTCTCTGTCATCAGGCAAAAGGTCATGCATGTCTCTCCACGTCATGTTGTACTCAGCCATTAATATTTTGGTAGACCTTTGTGAGATCCTCTTCTTTTTACGAAAGCACGTCCTAGATGTACTAAAGTCCCAGTAGCCACAGGATTCCACAGCAGGTTGCAAGGCAGCAGCTTGTGGTTGGCGGGGATTGTCTTGCATATTGCACCTGAAAATAATAATTTTCATGAGTATAGAAATTATCTTTCAATATCGGAAGAAGATAATATATTGGTGTAAATGAGTTAGAATATTTAGAGAGAACTATTTATAGTGTTATGATGTTAATGAAAAAAATTATATTTATTTATAGTTTCTGAGGCCAGGGACTGGAAATCCTTTTGAATGTATTATTGGGCAATTAGTTTCTTAAGTATTACAGATAATTTAAATTGAAAGATAATGTTTAAATCGATGAATTCAAGAAATATTGCATTTTTAGAATTAAACTGTAATGCTGCATTAATAAATTTACAAATATATTAATGAAAATAAAGAGATACATGAAAAGTGATAAAAATATTACAATACTAAGTTACACTTTACTAGTTACTGTTAGAAGCATTTAACTTCAATTCTAACTAATATATTCATATCGGATTAAATCAATACTCTAATTATTCCACATTTCAAAATGGTATACGGACACTTGACCGAATGAGACTTTATCGAATTGCATTCGGTCGAAGGACATTTGGCCGAAACACTTAACTAAATAACATATTTAAAATTGTAATATAGGAAAACAAAAATGTGATAGTATTTTTATTTAATGATATTTAATCATTTTTTTTTTCCTTTTTATATAATAACTTTCAATTCTATAAAAACAAAAATAATAGCACATTAAATAATATAAGTCGTCTAAGTGTCCATTCGGCATAATTTATCCCAATTGTCAATTCGCATCAATGTCCGTTCGCACAAATGTCCGTTAGCACAAATGTCCGTTCGCACAAATGTCCGTTCGCAAAAAATGTCCGTTCGCAAAAAATGTCAATTCGCACAAATGTCCGTTTTCACAATCATTGTCCGTTCGGTCAATATTATTATTGTCTGTTCGGCCAATTATTGTCCGTTCGGCCAATTATTGTCCGTTCGGCCAATTATTGTCCGTTCGGCCAATTATTGTCCGTTCGGCCAATTATTGTCCTTTCGGCAAATTATTGTCTGTTCTGCCAATTATTGTCCGTTCTACCAATTATTGTCCGTTCTGCCAATTATTGTCCGTTTGGCCAATTATTGTCCGTTCAGCCAATTCTGAACGGCCAATTATTGTCCGTTCGGCCAAATACCCGTTCAGCCCAGTATATCCACAAAAGTTTGTAAATGGATATATTCAGATATGTTAGAATAGAATAGATTGGGTAGAATTCAGTTGTAATCGTTTTTATGAGTGATGGTGAAAGAAGGGTACATTAGCTTATAAGATTTTCTAAACTGCTGACGATCAAATTTTTTGACTTTAAAACTACACCATTTTAGCCTCAATTTAAAAAAAGTCAAGTTCAAATTAAAATAAGTCAAGTTCAAATTAAAATAAGTCAAGTTCAAATTAAAATAAGTCAAGTTCAAATTAAAATAAGTCAAGTTCAAATTAAAATAAGTCAAGTTCAAATTAAAATAAGTCAAGTTCAAATTTAAATAATTCAAGTTCAAATTTAAATAAGTCAAGTTCAAATTAAAATAAGTCAAGTTCAAATTAAAATAAGTCAAGTTCAAATTAAAATAAATCAAGTTCAAATTAAAATAAGTCAAGTTCAAATTAAAATAAGTCAAGTTCAAATTAAAGGAAGTGAATTTCGAATTAAAATTAGTGAACTTCAAATTAAAATTAGTCAAGTTCAAATCAAAATAAGTCAACTTTAAGTTAAAACAGTTCTATTTCAAATTAAAACAGGTCAACTTCAAATTAAAGAAGTTCAATTTCAAATGAAAATATCGTATTTTTTCTGTTAAACTTTCAATTCTGAAATAAATAAAGTTAATTCACAAATAGTAAATTTTCTACATATATTGAATAATGGCAAAAGCACTTTTATTTCATCATATATTTATTTACTCGTTCAATTCATAACAAGTTCATGTATAATGGATACAATAGAACATTCATATTATTCTAAAGATTTATCAGATGGTTGAATTGATTTTTACTTGAGTTCATCTTTCATAATTTATGATATTTTATAAAATAAGAATGAAAATTTTAATTTGTACTTGAGTTATTTTTATTTGAAATTGATTCATTTTAATTTGAACTACACTTTATTTAATTTGAAGTTGATCTTTATTAATCTGAACTTGACTAATTTTAATTTGAACTTCACTAATTTTTATACGAAATTCACTTTCTATAATTTGAAGTTTACTAATTTTAATTCGAAATTCAGTTGCTTTAATTTGAAGTTCACTAATCTTAATTTGAACTTTACTTCTTTTAATTTGAGGCTAAAATGGTGTAGTACAGACTGTTCAGTATTGAATAATTTGAAGGTCCCCTCCTATCTAATTGTTTATTACTTTATTCATTAGAGCAAAGGTTACTGGCTACAAAACTGCAAACCATTTCTATTCCGGTTCTATTTTTCTAATCATGATATGTAATATAAGTTATTTCTGTTACTTCAATTCTGACGAATTCTGAAGAATTCGTCAGAATTTCAAGCGAAGATAAAGAATTAATGGAATCTTGAATCATTCAAAACTGTAATAATGCTATAAGCCATATTATAAATGGATACCTTCACCGCTATCTAAATACCATTACCCTAAAAAAAACATTAGTTACCTAAAAATGGTGTTAGGACAATTCGTCGTGGGTAATTCGTTGCGCACAATTCGTCGCTCATAATTTGTCGCGCACAATTCGTTGCCTTATTTTCCCTCTCGCCATATTTCATATTATTAATTTGTTTCATTTCATTTCGCCCTTTATTCGCCATATTTTCTATTTCCTTCAAATCTTCAAACTAATAAACGATACAATATGTACAAAACTTGGTATCTACAATACGAAAGATTTTTCTAATGAATAAGTAATACTCCGTCACTTTGAAATTAATTATTCCAAATTTCGAAATAAATTATTATACATTTGAAATTTATAAAAACAATTAAATAATAAAATAATATCAAGACTTGGTACCAACAATTCGAGTAATTTATATATATCTTAAATAAACTCAGATCAAACCATCTTTAAATCTCTGGATGAAATTTGAAGAATTAAAAAATGGTATAAAAATTAGTTGAATTTGTGTTAAAATATATAAATACGAATATAGAAAAAATATAGAAACTATACACAACCAATTGTCTGCGATGAATTGTCAACGACGAATTGTCTGAAGCGAATTGTTCGTGACCAACTGTCCACGACGAATAATTTTCCACGACGGACTGTCCACGACGAACAGTTACTGTCCCCGCGACGAATTGTCCGGACACGTCTAAAAATGAACCATGTACATAATTACCATTAACTTCACGATAATACGTGATAAGTTAGGCTTCAGCCTTGTTCTTCTAATGAATCTTAAAAAGAGTGAAAGTTGAATGTTATTATTTCTTACATAATTAATTATTAACGGAATACTTGATCAATATTTTTTTCTGTTAACTGTGATATGTTTTATAACCCTAACTCTACAAATTTAAAGAAATTCCAAAAAAAATTCTAATTAAGAGTGGAGTTTAAAGGAAATCTATGCTGTGAATATCAACACATTTTATTTGTTAAATATTTATTCAAATGGATATATATCATTATTTTAATATGCAATATTATAGAAAATAGGATAGTCATGATTTCAGTTACTTACGGCTAACGACAGTCGCGTTCTGTATCAGTTAGGAGTTATTATCTATCGATGTACCTCTTTATTGGAAGATTGAAAATTAAAAATTAATCCATCAAATCTATCAAATTTGGTGGTAATCAACAAAAAAATTTGGCTGAAGAAGGATTTTATAGTAGTGGGCTTTCATGTCCCAAATATTTATGTGGTAACGAGTACTAAGCTACTCCAGTCGGGATTCAAGGGGGCGGAAGGTTGTAGGGGAGGTGCTCTAAAGTGGGCAAAACGGTCTCTGAATTTTTTGGCCATTATCTACATATTTTAGTTTTTGGCCAAATATTAAGTGAAATGTGAATTTTTCATGTAAAATTAAATGAAAAGAAAAGAAAATCAAAGGAAGTTTTTGATTTCAGGAAAGATTATTAACAAAGTTACAGAGATACGTCTAATTCTTTTGAAATTTCTTTTATTACAGTTCAAAACAGAAAATTCAGAATTTCTGGTAAAATTTTCGTTAGTTATCAAGAATCGCTCATGAAATGAGAAACCATCTGTTGTTACTTTGTTTGAAATAATACAAGGATTATAAAACTATATATGTATAACCTCACAGATTGTTATTCCTTTGAAATTTACGAACAATTTAAATTATGGGATAAAATATCCATTTTCTCAAAAGTATAGGTCAAAATCTAAAAAAAATATACGAACAAGATGTGTTTTTTCGGAACAATCGGTTTAGAAATAAAACAGTTTGCTGAAATCTGAGTTGACTCGAGTACTGATCAATAAGAAATCACTTTATTAATTTATGATTGTATAATATGTATAATAGTATTTAATTCGAAAGTAAAAAAATTAAAATTCATGCATTTATATCATTTTTAGATGATAAAAAAATTAAAACAACAGTCAAACTTTATTCATGAGGATAAAATTGACCTTTCATCTAAATATAGTTTTTTGCTCTCCAGTACAATGTGAATTTCCACCTAAAAATAATAAAAGTCAATGAGTTTTCAAAGTCCAAGTAAATCAGAGACAGTTTTGGAATTCTCAGAGGATTTCTAACAAAGCTAAAGATACATTTCCAATTTCATTCGAACTTCTGTTTTTATCACAGTCCAAACCCTTATTTTTTATTTTAGTTAGTCATCGAAAATTGCTAATAAAAAAAAAAACGGAAAAGAAAGTGGACATTGTTATAAATATTGAAATAAGAGTTAAATTATGATTTAAAGTTTCTGAAATAGAAGTTCTCTTGGCAAACCGTTTCTATAATTTTTTTACTTATTAATGTATAATGTATAAAAGCTATTTAAATGGTGTATCCCTGTTTAGGGAGTACTTTCAAAAGGCAGTATAGTAGCCATAGGGACATTTGGTTGGTTTCATCCTGTTCAGTTTTAGTTATTTACAAAGTTTTTTTTGTAATTTCGTCTTAAATTTTTTCCAAAGAATTTTCAAAAAATTGATTATGTGTCTATATTTATGTATACTTGTTCACTCATTGAGAAACTTGTAATATATCGTGTATAAACAGGCAACTAAAATCTGAAATGAAACAAACCCCTCGTCTCTAGCTCAAAAACTGTACAGGTTGATGCCTTTTGAAGTCGAAAAACTAACTTTTCAAGGGAACTAAATTTCTGTATTTTTTTGTACAAAATATAATAAAAAACATTTCTAGATTGTTTTGAGCTTCAAGATTTTAACACGTTATCTGCGAGACTATAATGAACCATTTTATGCAAGAAAAATCTATTCATTTGCAGATTTCAAACGAGAAAAAAATAGGGGAGGTGGTTTATATATGTTTCACCTGCTTCATTTTTTGAGCTAGAGACAAGAAGTTAGATCATCTTCTTCAGAATTTAGATTGCTACAAGGTTGCATAGCCTATACATTTTTTTATCAATTCAGTCTTAGAAAATTACCTGTTTTCTGATTTTAGCCAACTTTGTTGATTATTATTTGGAAATAAATTGTTAAAAATGACTTCTAGATTATTTTGAACTCTTAACATTTTTACAAGGTATCCGAGAGACTATAGGGCGTCATTTTTTTCTAAAACAATAATATTAATTTTGTGAGTTTTAGGGAATGTATCACCTTAAAGCTTGTCAGAACTTTCAAAATACGTAGTAATTGTAGGTAACCTACAGCTAGACGGTTCACTTAGTTACTTAATCATTTAAGAAGCTTTAGGAAGACTTTATTAGATTTTTATCTTTCCTCCCATTCTCAAATCGACCCTAAAAGCTACATATTTTCTTTTATGTCTACCCAAAATGAATTATATCTAAAGAAATTTATCATACTATAAAAAAAACTTTAAGATCATAAATATTTCACATTGTTCGTCGGGTAACGGAAGAATGTGGAACTAACATTGTAGCTATAGCGAAATACTAGATATTTATAGCTCGATATTTCAAAATAAAGTAAATATAATCACATGTCATCAACTGTGGACCTAACAAAGCTAAGTGAAATAATAGTTAGGGCTATGTATTCATATCCCATTATTTTAAAACAAAGACTGGAATGTCCCACATAACATCTTATCAATAAATTGTATCTAGTTCACTCACTCTTATCTTTTATACCTACTTCTTTAGAAGTAGATCAGTAAAGATTAATATATTGATTTAACATAACACATTACAATCTCATTCATTTATTATCAATTTTAAAACAAAGATACAAAATAATTCATAATAAATAAGTTACGCATCACTAATTGACAATTTAAATTGAGGCAAATAACCTGGATTTTTTTTTTCGTTCACACTCTGCTTGCTATTCGTGTCTTTTTTAGTTAAAACACTAATAATTCTAAAAAAATAAGGTTTTATAATGTTCACAAGAATTTAAGCAAAAATCATAATAAGCTTTAATCTCTAAAATAGGTAAATTTATAAGAGAAACTTAACTTGATAATCGGTACTAAAATGAAATTGGTTTTATGTCACTATAATGGATATTGTAGATTGCCTTTATTCTAATTTCCATAAAATATATTTTAATTTGATATGATAGATAAACATTGTTAGTTAAAGTTATGAAATTTTGACTAAAATTACGATATTATGAAGAAAAATTAAGTTTTTATTATTTATTTATTTCTCTATTAACTTTTATTTCTCTATTCATTGGCACTAAAGTTACCGGTTAAAAACTACAAACCATTTCAAATGTGGTACTCATATATCTTAAATGTAATTAAGTCATCATTCTGATTTTTCTTCTTCCCTCCGAATAACAAACAATGAAACAGAAAAAAGTGGTTCATCAAAAAAAAATCAAAACAATAAAATGGCTACCTATTCCGCTACCTGAATGCCTTCATCCTAAAAATACAATAGGTACCTAAACTGTATACCAATTTTTCATAAAAATTTACGATAGTACGAGATAAATTTCGTATCTCTCTCATGTTCTTCTATTGAGTTAGAATATTTATTTTATGATTAATTACGAAACTAATACTAAATCAATTTCCTTTCTGTTATCGGTACATATTATCTTCGTTTAGAGTTATTTAGTATTTATTTTAATGCATTCTAGAGAAACTTTTTACTTTGAGGGAACTTTTAATGATAGAAAATCGTTTCTTTTCGTAAATATGGCATAATTATAATTTAGGTTCTTATATATATTGAATATGAACAATTTCCAAAATAATTATATGAATTTAACCATTTTTAATCGAATAAATTATATGATATTAGATAGCTACTTATTTAGCTGATTATATTGAAAAACATGATATTTTTTTATTTGCCACTGAAATAAAATCATTTATACTTTATACTAATTAATTATGTGCAGGTGCATGCAGCTGGAAAAACAATTAAATGTGTACATCAATAATTAACGTGCACATCAACTCAATAACGTACACATCAACTGACTAACGTGTACATCAACTGGAAAAAAAACGTGTACATCAATGAAAAAACGTGTACATCGAATGAAAAAACGTGTACATCAAATGAAAAAACGTGTACATCAATGAAAAACGTGTACATCGAATGAAAAAACATGTACATCAATGAAAAACGTTTAACGTATCATCATGAAAAACGTGTACATCAAATGTATAAAACGTGTACATCAAATGAATTAAACGTGTACATCGAATGAAAACGTTTACAGCAATGAAACGTTTAATTCGTACATGAAAAACGTGTACATCAATGTAAAAACGTGTACATCAAATTAAAAAACGTGTACATCATTAAACGTGTACATCAATGAAAAACGTATACATCAATTAAAAACGTGTACATCGATGAAAAACGTGTTACAGCAAATGAAAAACGTATACATCAATGAAAAATCGTTCATCGAATGAAAAAACGTACATCGATTAAACGCGTACATCGATGAACACGGTAATTAACGTTCAACTGAATACAAGTTATAAGGTACATATTGTGTACATAACTGGGGTATACATAATTATTTTCAATTTACATTGTCAAATTTATATTTGTTAATTTGGTGATCGTAGAAACTAAAATTGGTCTGAGTGCGACAT
>CANNZV010001221.1:0-171925 GCA_947561585.1 Caprella mutica | reverse complement strand
CTAGGTCATAAGCCCCCCCCCCCCCTCCATGTTTTTTTAATCCTTATTTACCTAGTTAAACAAATGAAGAGCTACTCAGATAGAAATAACTGAGAGTTGCTAATGTAGTTTGTTGTATCCGCTAGATTGTTGTACTGCACACTTCATGATTGTTTAATGACCTGGCAGGGGGGTTCGGGGGGCGGCACGCCCCCCGATATACATTTATTTTATGTCTAATCAGTAATGAACTACAAAAGTGTCAATAAGGATTAAATAATATAGGTAAATAAGGATTTAAAAACAGGGGGGCTCGTGACCGGGGGGGCTCATGACGGGGGGGGCTCTTGACCGGGGGGGCTTATGACCTAGGGGGGCTCATGACCGGGGGGGCTCTTGACCGGGGGGGCTTATGACCGGGGGGATCTTGACCGGGGGGGCTTATGACCTACACCCGACCAGGAGTGGGCTCATGACCGGGGGAGGGGGGGGCTCTTAACTGTACCCCGTAATGGGTATACCTAGATTTGTAAACTTAAGTTTGTATAACTAGGTTTGTATATCCGGGTTTGTATACCTAGAATCTAGATAAACATCGCCAGACTTGATTGAAGAATAGGACTAATAAACTATTCTAGGATAGTTTTAAACCTCTTTGAATTTCCAAAATTGGAGCAAATTTAATAGATCACAAATTGCTATATAAATCATACTACCTAGTTATCATAAATAAATTCAAAACTCTCACAATGATTGCTGATATCATCATAAACTAATCCAAGTTGCATTTAGAGTACAATAATTCTTTTATGGAATCTCTGTGAATATATCAATCAGTAATTAGATAAGGTTAAAAAAAAAATAGTAACAGTAAGTGCGACTTATTAGGCAATTCTGTCTAGTAAAAATCAAATTCAGAACCTAAATGCGAGGAGGGTATTAGGTAGGTAGTCTGCCGCACCTATTACCTGCCTATCCTACCCATTAATTTGTTAAATCTTGACAGTATTTAATATAATTCATTGAATGAGTAAGGTTATAGAATAAATACTGTATGACAATATAAACTTTAATTGGTAATGGAATGAAAGTGTTCATGAATAATTGGTATTTAGATTTAGAGACTTCTGCTACCTATATATAGCTACTGTTTATTAAACTTATAGGTTTAGCCACTCGGTAAAATACCATATAACTACCGTGGGTGTAAGTCATAAGTCCCCCCCCCCCGGTCACGTACGAGCCCCCCTCCCTTATGTCCCAGAGGGGCTCATGCCGGGGGGGCTTCTAACCTACACCCCATGACCGTACCCCACCTACTACTGTATGCGAGTCGCGACTGATTTACTTTATGAGACGATAGATATATTACAAAACATATAATACTTTTTTAAATAAATATTAAAGTTAATCAAACTATGGCTAAATATATTTCGATTTTACTTGTAGGCCTAGGTATTTCTTTTTCTTTGGTTCCGAAAAAAAAATATTTATCGACCGTTTAATTCAAGCATATAATTTATACATTTATTCACCTAGACTTAGTTATTGGAACATCTAAAATTGTGATTAATTATTTCAGTTTTAATTAATTTATGTATATCTTTGAAACCAGTTACAATTTGTTCCTAGTGAAGTGAAGTTGTGCTTATTTCGGTCTATGGTTAATTTTTTTAATTCAGCTTTTCATATGTCTTTTGTTCATTTCTTAATACTTTTCTAACGTGCTATTAATATCATTTGCTATTTTACTAACTCTTAAATTGACTATAAATTAAATAGTTGGTTAACAACACTAAACTAAAATCTCCGTTAACTTGAATCGTGGCAGGTTCATTTTTTAATTTGGTATAAATTCAATCTTTTTTTTTTTGTCCTAAATATCCCTACTTTTTCTAAATGTTCTAAAAATTTTCTGAATTCCAAATGTCCTAAATTTTACTAAAATCTAACTATTCTAAATTTTTCAATTCTAAATGTCCCTAAATTTTAGATCTCTAAATTTTTTAAAATCTAAAAATATATCCTAGTTTTTCTAAAATCTAAATATCCTAATTTTTTGAAATTGTGAAAGTCCTAAATTGTTTAAATTTTGCCAGATAGGCTGATAGGCTTAATTTACTATCACTCCTTTATTTTATTTTTCCATTTGTGAAAGCTGTGCCCCTCCATCAAGTTCACGGAGTAGCTTTTCTGCACCCATGAGCCCTGAAATTGACTGGTGGTAGGTGACCTTGTTCTATAAACCACTTTCCTCTCTGACTTCTTCTTCCACTCCCTTGTATCTATTTCTATTTTGACGTCAGTGACATTACAATTGGCTCCGAAACTTAACTTGTATGTTAAATAATATTTAAAATACATAAGTTAACGGTACTGAATTCATTTGAAATTCAGTCCTAAAAAAAGGGTTTAAAATGGAATTTCCTACCCTTTTCATAAATTCTAGGTATACTCATTTTAAAATTGAGAAAAATGGTAGCTAGGTACTTTGTAAGGGAATTATTATAGGGTGAAACACGAGTTACAGGACAGTTCGATAAATAAATTGATTTTTTTATTTAGAATAAAAGTATGAATAAAAGAGAAGATCAGTTTTATTAGTTAGGTAGTTTCTTGAAGTGTATGCCAGCATTTCCTACACTAGTGTTTATTTATTACCTATTTATTAGCTCTAGGTGAAGGTAGATCACTAATACTTTTCTAGGTGATGGAAATTTCCACGTGTACCGTCGTAAGAAAATTAAGCTACTTTTTCTGCGATAGTACCTACGTACATTCTGGGTAGGTATACAGTAACCCTACACTTCCTGCTATACTTATAGTACTGCTATAACACAAGCATGCTTGCTATATATATATTGTATAGGTAGTAATTGTAATGCATCCAGGGGCTCTATCCTCTATCCCTTGGGCCTCGAACTGTTGTAATTTGGATTATGGATTGTCTATTTTCATTTTTATCATTTGTTACGCTACTTGCAGTTTTAGAGGATAGCGCTAGGGTTATGCTCTCCAACTACGAGGTCTTAGATTTTGTGTTAGGTAGACTCGTAGGCTTCATTTACTATCACCTCTTCATTTTCCTCTTCCATCCGATAGTGCAGCCACCGGTGCTTGTATCCCGTTTTGTCACATTCCTTGGTAAGTGACTGCATTTACGGAGTAGCTTTTCTGCATCCATGAGTGTTTCACTAACGGTGACAATTCTAGCGGCAAATTGTCCTAGCTGCGAGTTGTCCACATGGCGAGTTGTCCACATGGCGAGTTGTCCACATGGCGAGTTGTCCACATGGCAAGTTGTCCACATGGCGAGTTGTCCACATGGCGAGTTGTCCACATGGCGAGTTGTCCACATGGCGAGTTGTCCACATGGCGAGTTGTCCACATGGCGAGTTGTCCACATGGCGAGTTGTCCACATGGCGAGTTGTCCACATGGCAAGTTGTCCACATGGCAAGTTGTCCACATGGCAAGTTGTCCACATGGCAAGTTGTCCACATGGCAAGTTGTCCAAATGGCGATTTGTCCACATGGCGATTTGTCCACATGGCGATTTGTCCACGTGGCAAGTTGTCCACGTGGCAAGTTGTCCACATGGCAAGTTGTCCACATGGCAAGTTGTCCACATGGCAAGTTGTCCAAATGGCGATTTGTCCAAATGGCGATTTGTCCACATGGCGATTTGTCCACATGGCGATTTGTCCACATGGAGATTTGTCCACATGGAGATTTGTCCACATGGCGATTTGTCCACATGGCGATTTGTCCACATGGCGATTTGTCCACATGGCGATTTGTCCACATGGCGATTTGTCCACATGGCGATTTGTCCACATGGCGATTTGTCCACATGGCGATTTGTCCACATGGCGAGTTGTCCACATGGCGAGTTGTCCACATGGCGAGTTGTCCACATGGCGAGTTGTCCACATGGCGAGTTGTCCACATGGCGAGTTGTCCACATGACGAGTTGTCCACATGGCGAGTTGTCCACATGGCGAGTTGTCCACATGGCGAGTTGTCCACATGGCGAGTTGTCCACATGGCGAGTTGTCCACATGGCGAGTTGTCCACATGGCGAGTTGTCCACATGGCGAGTTGTCCACATGGCGAGTTTGCAGTGTCCACACTTTAAATTGTCCACACGATGAGTCGTCCTAGCAGTGAGTTGTCTTGGAAGTGAGTTGTCTTGGAAGTGAGTTGTCTTGGAAGTGAGTTGTCTTGGAAGTGAGTTGTCTTGGAAGTGAGTTGTCTTGGAAGAGAGTTGTCTTGGAAGAGAGTTGTCTTGGAAGAGAGTTGTCTTGGAAGAGAGTTGTCTTGGAAGAGAGTTGTCTTGGAAGTGAGTTGTCTTGGAAGTGAGTTGTCTTGGAAGTGAGTTGTCCTATCAGTGAGTTGTCCTATCAGTGAGTTGTCCTATCAGTGAGTTGTCCTATCAGTGAGTTGTCCTATCAGTGAGTTGTCCTATCAGTGAGTTGTCCTATCAGTGAGTTGTCCTATCAGTGAGTTGTCCTATCAGTGAGTTGTCCTAGCGGCGAGTTGTCCTAGCGGCGAGTTGTCCTAGCGGCGAGTTGTCCATACTGCGTGTTGTCCATACTGCGTGTTGTCCATACTGTGTGTTGTCCATACTGCGTGTTGTCCATACTGCGTGTTGTCCATACTGTGTGTTGTCCATACTGCGTGTTGTCCATACTGCGTGTTGTCCATACTGCGTGTTGTCCATACTGCGTGTTGTCCATACTGCGTGTTGTCCATACTGCGTGTTGTCCATACTGCGTGTTGTCCATACTGCGTGTTGTCCATACTGCGTGTTGTCCATACTGCGTGTTGTCCATACTGCGTGTTGTCCATACTGCGTGTTATCCATACTGCGTGTTGTCCATACTGCGTGTTATCCATACTGCGTGTTGTCCATACTGCGTGTTGTCCATACTGCGTGTTGTCCATACTGCGTGTTGTCCATACTGCGTGTTGTCCATACTGCGTGTTGTCCATACTGCGTGTTGTCCATACTGCGTGTTGTCCATACTGCGTGTTGTCCATACTGCGTGTTATCCATACTGCGTGTTGTCCATAGTGTGTGTTGTCCATACTGTGTGTTGTCCATACTGCGTGTTGTCCATACTGCGTGTTGTCCATACTGCGTGTTGTCCATACTGCGTGTTATCCATACTGCGTGTTGTCCATACTGCGTGTTGTCCATACTGCGTGTTGTCCATACTGCGTGTTGTCCATACTGCGTGTTATCCATACTGCGTGTTGTCCATACTGCGTGTTGTCCATTATTTATCAATAAAAAACGCATCAAAATATTAAAATGTATTTATTGTTGTGATAATTTTATGCTTTTTTTTTTATTGATATTAATAATCATACTTATCAAAGAATATGACATGCACTGGTAAAAAAGTGGACTATCTTGCTTTGAATCAAAATATATTTATATTTCTCTTTTTATTTTTTTACTTAGTATTAAAATTATTTTTGTACTTGTACGGTTGTACCTATTTTAGTTTTAGCTGTAATAGTTTTATGGGTTTTAACTAATAGTTTTATGGGTTTTAACTAATAGTTTTATGGGTTTTAACTAATAGTTTTATGGGTTTTAACTAATAGTTTTATGGGTTTTAACTAATAGTTTTATGGGTTTTAACTAATAGTTTTATGGGTTTTAACTAATAGTTTTATGGGTTTTAACTAATAGTTTTATGGGTTTTAACTAATAGTTTTATGGGTTTTAACTAATAGTTTTATGGGTTTTAACTAATAGTTTTATGGGTTTTAACTAATAGTTTTATGGGTTTCAACTAATAGTTTTATGGGTTTCAACTAATAGTTTTATGGGTTTTAACTAATAGTTTTATGGGTTTCAACTAATAGTTTTATGGGTTTCAACTAATAGTTTTATGGGTTTTAACTAATAGTTTTATGGGTTTCAACTAATAGTTTTATGGGTTTCAACTAATAGTTTTTAAGTTCTAACTAATAGTTTTTAAGTTCTAACTAATGGTTTTATGAGTTTTGATTAATATCTTTAGCTTCTGATACTTTTTATAAATTTTAACGGTAAACAAAAGACGTATAGTCAAACAAATATCTATGACCCTTGATCTTGACTCTTAAATAATTATAAGTAACGGTGATCTTTGTGAGATGTTTTTACCCTTTTATATAGGTGTTTAACCCTCTCATATAGGTGTTTTACCCTCTTATATAGGTTTTTTACCCTCTTATATAGGAGTTTTACCTTCTTATATAGGTGTTTTACCCTCTTATATAGGTGTTTTACCCTCTTATATAGGTGTTTTACCCTCTTATATAGGTGTTTCACCCTCTTATATAGGTGTTTCACCCTCTTATATAGGTGTTTTACCCTCTTATATATGTGTTTTTACTTTCTTATGTGTTTTTACCCTCTTATATATGTGTTTTTACCCTCTTATATAGGTGTTTTACCCTCTTCTATATGTGTTTTTACTTTCTTATATGTGTTTTACCCTCTTATATATGTGTTTTTACCCTCTTATATATGTGTTTTTACCCTCTTTTATAGGTGTTTCACCCTCTTTTATAGGTGTTTCACCCTCTTATATAGGTGTTTTTACCCTCTTATATATGTGTTTTTACTTTCTTATATATGTGTTTTTACCCTCTTATATATGTGTTTTTACCCTCTTATATAGGTGTTTTACCCTCTTCTATATGTGTTTTTACTTTCTTATATGTGTTTTACCCTCTTATATATGTGTTTTTACCCTCTTATATATGTGTTTTTACCCTCTTATATATGTGTTTTTACCCTCTTATTAGATATTTTTACCCTCTTATATAGGTCTTCTCATTCTTTTAAATTCAAACATTAATTACTATTTTCCTCTCAATTTCCCCTCTTTCTACCCTCGTTTTCCCCTCCCTTCGTTTCCCCCTCTTTCTACCCTCGTCTCCTCTCTTTCTCCCAATCCCCTGGCGTCGCTCAACTGCATTACGTACCCCTGCATTGGGTGTGACAATGCATACCCCCCCTGGGGCAGCAATGGACACTCCCACAGATGACCTTGATCGCACACACCATCTAAACTACAAACTAAAACAATCCTAATCGCTAAATCTATACAATACACCTAAATAAATCATTAACAAGGTGATACTATTCTTCAAAATTCACTAAATAAGTTATAGTTCAGGTAAATAGTTAGTGATTAGTGACAGGCGTTAGGTTTTTGTTGGCTCCAGGTAAGTCGTTCAGAATGTTCAGTAGTCAGGTAACTTTGCCGCAGCGTCAGCGTGTATGAAGCTTAGCTCCTCCTTCCCTCAAGCGAACAACCCTCGTGTAGAAGTTAACGTAGCTTAGTGCACGAAAAGGGAAGTGTATTGAGAGCAAGTTCTAGTGTGTCTGTCAGTTTCTATTCCAAACGTAAGTGTTTGTGCTGCAAGTTTGTTGGAAATTCACCACTTTGACGACAAGTGAAAAAAATGACAGCCACTCCGTGAATTATTGTCTAATTTTGGCGACAGTTTTTTCACCCCACGTGACCCTAATTGTGGTACAGTTTTTTTTCACCACGTGAGGTTAATTGTGATACTGTTTTTCACCACACGTGAGATTAATTGTGGTTCAGTTATTTTTACCACGTGACGCTTAGAAGACACAACCACGGCATGCTGATTACACGCCTACTTTTCATCACTTTTGTGGTAAGTTTTGAAATGTTTAACTAGGTTGTGCCATGCTTCTCCGGAGAGAAATTTATGGTGGAAGATAATATTGTGGCCCCACCATAACTTTTTCTCTGAGTATTTATCTTATTATCGAAAGTCGTGTGATTTGAGAAGTGTATATTGGATGACTAATTATTGGTGATATATTTTCAAGTTATTTCATTCCTGCTGTTTGACTATTAAATTTAAAACTGATGATCTGCAGGGTGCGGGCGAAGTCCTTGTACACGTTTAATAGGATATTTCCGTAGAGAATTAATGAAACTGTCATACAGTTCAGAATATATTTGATAAAAACATTTCAGAATATTCACGGTCAAGTCTGCTGCGGAAACCCTTACGGATGGTTTATTTAGATATTTCGGCTTTTGCTTCATCGATGTCGCGATTCAGAATTTCAATTGTCCCATGAAAAAAAGCAAAGGCATTTGCTCCAAAAGAGACCAAATACAAAAGTCCATCTGGCTCATGTCTGTTGATCTGGGCCAAGCCTCTCTCTCCAGAAACGTGGGAAGTGATCCTGGCACCATTTCTGGGTTTTCTTTGACGAAGCGGCGTCTTGTTTGAAAGAGAGCGACTTGTTTTTGAAGTGTCTTTTGGCTTCTTGAAGTGCAGTTGTTAAATTGTCTCAAGTTACGAATTCCTTTTCACTTTTGCACCGTTTGTAAAAAAAAGGGGAAACTTCCATGTTCTGGATATGGCAACCAAACAATGACGAAAGAAGGTTTCTGACGTCTGAAAACCGTTCTTATCGAGTCATGAAGTATCTCGTCCGTGTCAGTAGTCAGTATACCAGCCTTCAACTGGTTTAGAAGAGTCTTCACTCGAGCCAGTCTCTTTTCTTTTTGGAGATTTGTGAGGTGCTGACGAGTTTGACTTTTTAGAGGCTGCAACTTCAAATGCTCTTACAATATTTCGCATTGTCTTCTCACTCACATTCAAGTCACGGGCCTTTCACCTCATGGACATCTAGGATTGCGCCGGACTCTGTCACTGGCAGCATTAACGACTTTATGGCATCCGAGAAGATCGCGGTTTTCCACTTTGAGGACGATCTGCAGTATTTTTTAGTTCTTGAAAATTGAACTTTTGAGTTATTTTGTACTTTTTGAATTTCCTGTCTTGAATCCTTACGAAGCTTCACTATACTTCAGGGTTTGTCTTACCCGCGCACTGAGCTCAATAATGGCTGCACGTTTATCACTTATTCTTTGTTATTAATTAAAGATGAATTACGTTAAATAGATGATGAAATCTGAAATATGAGGCTTGTTATATTCCATCACACTGAAAACTTTGCACGGATAGGTTAGGTATCTTAACGGAATGTTAAAGTTGAATGTCAAAATTTTAACAAGGTCTTTGTCCACACCCTATATTTGGCAAAATTCATAATGAATAAAGTTACATTATTTAATGAATAATAGGTAATAATAAAACATAATGATCCAATACTAATAACTCACTAAACGTCTAGCACCACTTAATCAAATACCTAAATGTATGAATTAAATCGTTACAATTCAAAGCTATATAGTTTATTGTTTCGGTAGCCCATAATATCACGTGCTCATACAATGCCAATCTGTTCAGCATTTTCAATCCGGTTTATCTCGCATCGAAAAATAATTAAGTTATCCATAAGTTTCCAAATCATCAAAGATTGTCAATGAGACATGTTAGGAACGTGAATGCATCGTTTCGAAAAATTAAAAAAAAAAATTATATGACAAAGCTCTGACTTTTCCGACGATTCCAAATTTCCAATCATATAAAAAAGTATATCATACAATAATTATTATTTAAATTTTATTTCAACACTATCATGAATAGAAACCAATTAAAATATAATTATTATATAAGTTTTTTTTTTATAGGAACAACTTATCCTATATTGGGGTGTTTGCTTGTATGTAAACATGTAAACTTGGAAGATTTCATAACCTGGTATAATTTTAAGCTTAAATAATTATTACTTTTGTTGAATACATAGTTTTTAAAGGTACAATCTATGCAAGTGATCTTGAAAATGTAGTGCTAGGCAGGCTCTATATGATTTATATTCACCTAACTATGTAATATGCAAAACAATTTTAAATTATTCAAACCTGTTCATAGTGTAAAAAGTGAATTAAATATATAACCATGAATCTTCATTCTTCATGGGAATCAAAATGACTTAGCTTTTAACTTTCTTCCATTTTCAGTATCTTTGGTTCTCTTTTAAAGTTTCTTAACCCTTTCAAGGTACTATTTTAGGTTTTTCTCGTCTGGCAGGTTTTAATGAACTGGTTTATTCTTAACTGCAACCCTATAGAACTGTCTGTCTATTAATAAATATCATTGTTCTTCCGTCTACCACGCCCTTGGCTACTTTAAACTTACAATATGGTGCGGGATATCATTGCAGAGACACTTACAGTTGTCGAAAAGGAGTTTTAACACAGTGCATGAACCAATCCTACCTCCAATAACTGATTTATCTATCTAAACACACAATTTGCGAGTATTGTGAGTGTCCGTGTACTGAAAAGTTCAATTACTTTTACTCTAGATATTTCTGATATTGTAATCTTTGATTTTCCTACAAGTCAGTCAAAAACTCTTCATTCATTGTGGATCCCCTATGGTTGTTTCCATTTGGATTGTTTTTCACAATTTCTATAAATGGTCACAAATTGAATCTTCTTCTAGTCCCTTGTACGTAATTTCCTATTGACTTCATAGGTATGGCCTTTGGTTCCACTTTATGGTAAGAAATTCACATACCTGTTTTACACATTAAACGGACAACCCAGTAATAAAGTTAAGATGTGCTATATAAGATTACTGGGGTCTTCCTTCTTTAAACCAAACAATAATTTGTTATCTAAGTGCCTACCTACAAATCTGGAGTTTTGATTTATATGAAAAAGTACCAATTTAACCACTATCAATATATTATTTTGTACCAATTATGGTTGGGTTTAAAATTAAACCAATTTAACCACTATCAATATTATACCACTACTTTTACTTCTTGCTTGCCAATAGGATTTAAAAGGGCCACCCCAATTGTAACATCTTCATCGTGAGCCACCCCATGAGAATAGTAGATGTGGATGAAGTTTCTGTGGATTTGGTGCCTCGGTTTCAAGTTTCTGTGGATTCGGTGCCTTGGTTTCAAGTTTCTGCGTATTCGGTGCCTTGGTTTCAAGTTTCTGCGTATTCGGTGCCTTGGTTTCAAGTTTCTGTGTATTCGGTGCGACGGTGCCTTGGTTTCTAGTTTCTGTGGATTTGGTGCCTTGGTTTCAAGTTTCTGTGGATTTGGTGCCTTGGTTTCAAGTTTCTGCGTATACGGTGCCTTGGTTTCAAGTTTCTGCGTATTCGGTGCCTTGGTTTCAAGTTTCTGCGTATTCGGTGCCTTGGTTTCAAGTTTCTGTGGATTTGGTGCCTTGGTTTCTAGTTTCTGTGGATTTGGTGCCTTGGTTTCTAGTTTCTGTGGATTCGGTGCCTTGGTTTCTAGTTTCTGTGGATTTGGTGCCTTGGTTTCAAGTTTCTGTGGATTTGGTGCCTTGGTTTCAAGTTTCTGTGGATTTGGTGCCTTGGTTTCAAGTTTCTGTGGATTTGGTGCCTCGGTTTCAAGTTTCTGTGGATTTGGTGCCTTGGTTTCTAGTTTCTGTGTATTTGGTGCCTTGGTTTCTAGTTTCTGTGGATTTGGTGCCTTGGTTTCAAGTTTCTGTGGATTTGGTGCCTTGATTTCAAGTTTCTGCGTATTAGGTGCCTTGGTTTCAAGTTTCTGCGTATTCGGTGCCTTGGTTTCAAGTTTCTGCGTATTCGGTGCCTTGGTTTCAAGTTTCTGTGGATTTGGTGCCTTGGTTTCAAGTTTCTGTGGATTTGGTGCCTTGGTTTCAAGTTTCTGTGGATTTGGTGCCTTGGTTTGAGGTTCCTAACACTCCACTCATCTTTTCTCAGTAATAATTATCATCATCATCGACTAGGGTGTCCAAAGATTCCTATCGTTAAACTCACTACCAAATTATATCACGAATATTTATGTTTTCACTTTACTTAAGAAACTCATTTGATTTTTACTAGAATTTCTAATTAAATAAAAGTACCGGACAAGTATTTTATTATAAAATACTTTGGTGCTTATTTGTAAGTATCGGTCTCCTTGAATTTTCATTGAGAATTTACGTGTAATTCATCATTAATAAATCCTTTTATTACTTGTATGGAAAAAACTACCGACGCCCCATTAGTCCGACGCCCCACTAGTCCGACGCCCCATTGGCCCGACGCACCAATAGTCCGACAGTTCCATCTTTCTGTGTTATTTTTAGTTTTAGTTTTTGATTAAAATAATAATATAATTAAATAGGTATACTCAATTAATAATTAATCTAAATAAAAAAAATTCATTTCTTTCATTTTTAAAATTTCATAATACTCTTTTATTTTACTTTATTTCTAATAGTAATTTATGATGCAATCCCTCACTTGGTTTCATCATTTAATGTAGTTTGTTGTATCCGCTAGTTTGTTGTACTGCACACTTCATGATTGTTTAATAACCTGGCAGGGGGTTTCGGGGGGGGGGGGGGGCGGCACGCCCCCCTATATACATATATTTTATGTTAAATCAGTAATAAACTACAAAAGTGTCGGATTACTGGGGCGTCGGACTACTGAATAGTAACCACCTATATTAGCTATCTCTCGAATTTTTGGATGTTCAACCTAGTAGATATATATATAGGTAACTTAAGTAAAACAAATACATTCCAATAAAATAATATTCATTATAAAAATTAATCTAAAAAAATTACGCGAGTGGCAGTTACGGACCAATAACCGTTTGCGGAATCTTATACCCCTAAGATCTATGTTTAGAGTAGGCCTTGTTTCTTCAAACAACTAATATAGGCATGATAATATCATTTATAGATATTTTTTCAATTGCCTCTGGAACTAGAAAAAATCTCTTTCTTCCTTTTTCAACCTGTGATATTTTAATATCATATCACAAAGTTCATAATATCACATTGGTAGCTAACTACATCCTTTTTTGTCTACTATATTAATATAATGCCTAATTTTCCATATAACTCAAATCACTCAGCTTCAATTACCGCTATTATATTTAACATTCACAGAGTAATTTATTCAAATCTATCCATTGGGAATAGATAGATATACCTACCTACCTACCTACCTACCTACCTACCTACCTACCTGCCATTCATTTCAAGAATACCTACCTACCATATTTCCTTATTGAACCAGCAGCCTTAACAATTACACATTGTTCATTGAATAGAAGTTAGTTTGTTATCTTCATTACAAATTAGAATTGATATTTTCAATGATTTATATCGACAGACTCATGAATATTTCATCTTCTACATTAATTTCATGGAGTCTCCTTACAATTTATTACGACAGGAGAATCGACGCTGTTTAATCTTTTTCTATTTTTCTTCACCACTTTTTATCATCGGAATAAATGTACCTAGTCCCAATCGAGATAAGTCAGAATGTCAAGAAGTTCATAAAATCTATGTTCCAATAAAGCATTTCTCATTTTACCCTTTTAGGAAAATTGTTTATTTTAATTCAAGGAATTTCGTCAACTTACCTACCCATAGGCTTCAATGCTTCTTTCAACTTTTGATAGTTCAGACAAGGAATCTTATCATGAACTACTCTTATTTTCATGGTCATCTTTGAACAGTGAATATACTTATAGTTCTTCATTTTCCTTGATTGAATTCCTTAAAACATGCGCATGTACTATAAATATTTGCTTGATTATGAATTATTTGACATTTATAAAGCATCAGAAAAGCAAGAAGTTCTAAATCTAACACTCCGCTACCTATAATTTATTGCGACTTCCTAAATTTGTTCATGCAATGACAGAGCTTAGAAGTATCACACCCTAGCTAATTGATATTGATCATTAATCTTCAGGTTAATGGTTTGCCTCATCATAAATTTATTTCTGGGTTAGTACAGAGTTTCTTCAAGTCAGTTTCTGAAGCAGAGTTTTTTTTCTATGAATTGTACACGGTGTTGCATTGTAATTATAGCTGTGTCCTTTTGCCAAAGGTTAAGGTAGCTTGGTGTAATGGTGTGCTACCTATTTTTATTTTTTTTTGTCTAGCATTTCAAACTGTGGATCAGAAGTCAAGTTTTATTTATATGCTTTTTTCCAAGCAATTATTGATCTTATGTTATTTTTAATTAATTAAGTGAAAAAGTTTCTTTAAAACTACCTAGTTGTTATATATGATAGATCGGTATATTTTTACATAGAATCCTAGATACCTAGGTAATTTATTCAAGAAATAGCTATTGTATCAACATCTACATTTCTAAACAAGTGACATTTCTGATCCATCTCTAATCATTTTGTAGGCAATTACAAAGAATTTGTATATATGCATTGGCGCCGAATTAAAGCACATGTGCATAAAAACATATTCTCTACATGGTAATATAATAATCCATATATAAATATGACTGTTCATCAAACATGGAATCTAGTTTTTTTTTTTCACATGTAAGATTATCTGTGGTATATTATGCATTAGTTTTATGATGGTACTGTAGGTAGGTACTAGGTACCTCATTTTCTGCATCAGCTACCGTGATAATAATACTGCACGATATTTCTAATCTAATACTAGGTAGGTAGGTAGGCGTTGGTCCATCTTAAAATATTGTATAAAAAGTTAATAGGTGCCTTATGTTTTACACGAAAATCTTCCTAGTATCTTCTGTAAATATAGGGTGAGAGATTTATTTAAAAATTAAACTAGCAGTCCTATATTTATTTTGTATTCTGTGAAAAAAAATCGATAAGTGAAATCTTTTTTGGAATTCATTCGTAAATTCCAGAATGTTATTAAGTTGCATTCCCTACAAAGAATATTCCGTTAGTTCAGCCTCTGTGGAGTCTAATGAATAAATACCAAAGTATCATATTTTGATTTCTTGAACTGTTAGTTTTTTAAGTTGCTCAGAATTGTTAGGTAACTAAATAAGGGGTACAGTTCGCAACAATAAGAAGCTAATTATAATATTCTAATTTATTCTTCTAATGTACATTTTAATTCACATTTTATATTTAAATATAATAACAGAGAAGCTCACTGAATGCGTAAATAAAGGACCCTAAATATTTGTATTTTTTTTTTCTTAAAAGTTGCACCATCATCATAAGATAATAATTTTCAATTAGCATATTTCTATCATGAATCATTGTTAAGGCTGTGGAAAATAGTTACTAATTTAATTTCAAGATTAAACTAATTTCAAGTCTTCCTGGCAGTAAAGTCACTCCCTGGTTAGTACACCGGTGACTCAGACTCCAATTCTAGTCTCCATAAGCGCCACCTCCCGTGCTAGTGTGAACAGTAAAGTCACTCCCTGGTTAGTACACCGGTGACTCCAATTCTAGTCTCCATAAGCGCCACCTCCCGTGGTAGTGTAAACAGTAAAGTCATTCCCTGGTTAGTACACCGGTGACTCAGACTCTAATTCTAGTCTGCGTTACATGATTTTTTTACTAAAATGACGACTTAGGAAAGCAATTTGTGTGAAAATTTTATATTTACAAAATGTAAATCAAATCATTCTTAAACATGCACATTATTAACTTAGGCCAGCTCTATAATGGGTGTAGGTCATAAGCCCCCCGGTCAAGAGCCCCCCCGGTCATAAGCCCCCCCGGTCAAGAGCCCCCCCCCCCCGGTCATGAGCCCCCCCGGTCACGAGCCCCCCTGTTTTTAAATCCTTATTTACCTATATTATTTAATCCTTATTGACACTTTTGTAGTTCATTACTGATTAGACATAAAATATATGTATATCGGGGGGCGTGCCGCCCCCCGAACCCCCCTGCCAGGTCATTAAACAATCATGAAGTGTGCAGTACAACAATCTAGCGGATACAACAAACTACATTAGCAACTATCAGTTATTTCTATCTAAGTAGTTCTTCATTTGTTTAACTAGGTTTATAAGGATTAAAAAAACATGGAGGGGGGCTCGTGACCGGGGGGGCTTATGACCTAGGGGGGCTCATGACCGGGAGGGCTCTTGACCGGGGGGCTCTTGACCGTACCCCCTCTATAATTTGGCTGTGATTGTTCTTCTTTTTTAAGATTATTTTTGGACATACCTACGTTCTTGTTCATTATTATTTTCTGTACCGATTTACTTAATTTAAATAATATGGGCTATGACAATTCTTTATTATATGATTCAGGATTTAAATAAAATTAATTAATTATTTTATCCTATCAACTATTATTACAGTTAGGTTATTTCAAATGCTTTTTTTTTTAAACTATAACTAGGTATCTAGAAGTCATTTATTTTGCTCTTTTCATAAATTTTCTTTCTACCTATTTCTTAACTTCAAGTAAGTAAGTGTCGAGTACTTTACATGTGTGTCTACAGTAATGAAATTAACAAAGTCCACCTAACGTGCATCTAATACACATCCCTTCCACCTATCCTATGTACCCCTAGGCACTTCCTCTATGTAAAAAAGACGCTATAATGTTTCCTGCACTCTGCAATGCACTTAATATGCAGTTAAGTAGGGCTAACACTTAGTTATCGCACAAACAAAATTATTATGTTTTTATATCTACACCACATTGTAAAACATAGATGTGAATCAAGTTATTTTATTTGTTATATGTACTTTAATTATCATAGATTCATGTTATAAAATTTCCATAGGTTCTCAGTAAAGGTATGTTTTAATACAAAAAAAAAACTGAGCCTAATATGTTTTGTTTTAATGTTTCATTTTAACTTTATTTAGACATGAACATTTCTGTTCTTTTTAATTTTTTGATGATGTAAAATTAGTTAATCAATACATTTATTTTTCCATTTTTTACTTTTTTTTCTATAAACTTTATAGTGATGTCACCTTCACATCTTTGTATCCATGATACCTCCAGGTATTATGGATACCACTAAATGTTAAATAACAATTACTGATACCAATAAAGGAATGCTAGTGAAAACTTTAAATAATATTATTTTCTTATATGGTCGAAGATGTGGAACAATTCGAAAATTACCCTAGTGCCTAGACTATGACTATATGACTGTTAGATTTAGATTTACTCTTAGTTTCAGTTATAGATAAATACCGTCTAGTTCAATTTCATGCATCCATGAGCTTGTCACTGACTGGTGGTGGGTTACTTTGTTCATGGAGTAGCTTTACTGCATCCATGAGCTTGTCACTGACTGGTGGTGGGTTACTTTGTTCATGGAGTAGCTTTACTGCATCCATGAGCTTGTCACTGACTGGTGGTGGGTTACTTTGTTCATGGAGTAGCTTTACTGCATCCATGAGCTTGTCACTGACTGGTGGTAGGTTACTTTGTTCATTGAGTAGCTTTACTGCATCCATGAGCATTGTCACTGACTGGTGGTAGGTGACTTTGTTCATGGAGTAGCTTTACTGCATCCATGAGCATTGTCACTGACTGGTGGTAGGTGACTTTGTTCATGGAGTAGCTTTACTGCATCCATGAGCATTGTCACTGACTGGTGGTGGGTTACTTTGTTCATGGAGTAGCTTTACTGCATCCATGAGCTTGTCACTGACTGGTGGTAGGTTACTTTGTTCATTGAGTAGCTTTACTGCATTCATGAGCATTGTCACTGACTGGTGGTAGGTGACTTTGTTCATGGAGTAGCTTTACTGCATCCATGAGCAATGTCACTGACTGGTGGTAGGTGACTTTGTTCATGTAGCCACTTCTCTTTCTGACTGCTTCTTCCAGTCCTTTGTATTTAGTTTCTTTTTGACGTCAGTGATGTGGCCTTTGGTTCCCAGCGTTAAGTACCCTCTAATAAACTAATTTTTATATCATTTAGAAGAATTATACATCAGTGTTCGTCTAAAGTCTTCGGAGAAACTGATTTACATGCTAATTATTCACTCGAACTCCTCGATAGTGAAATCATGTATAGTGAATGTAGTGTCCTGAGTAAGGAAGTAGCCTCTATAGTGAACAAATTTTCTTTACTCTGCCATGAATAGCCATTAGATTTAGAACACTTAAGGCCACTTTATAGCAGAGTAAATAAAATACGTTCACTATACATGACTTCACTATAGAGGAGTTCTACCTGCACATTTTGGTTACAGAAAACTATACCGTAACTTTTATTATTTTTTATATTTTCACATTTTTTTACATCATATGAAAGTAAAGAAAATATTTAGCTGTACATAATATGAGGACACTAAATACCAAATAGAAATTTCATAAATACCAACAGTTAATATGAGTTAGTTCATAAAAATTAATTGGTATCAATTAACTTTTAATTTCATTGGAATTTCGTTTTAGTTAGATTCATTATTTTCAAGATACTTCCATAATAAAATGCTAATTAAATTGCTGTAAAAATAATTAGTGTACTTGCCCGTTAAGAATAACGTGTTCTCAATAGTATCGATATTTGTAACTAGTGTACTTGCCTGTTAAGAATAACGTGTTCTCAATAGTATCAATATTTGTAACTAGTGTACTTGCCCGTTAAGAATAACGTGTTCTCAATAGTATCAATATTTGTAACTAGTGTACTTACCCGTTAAGAATAACGTGTTCTCAATAGTATCAATATTTGTAACTAGTGTACTTGCCCGTTAAGAATAACGTGTTCTCAATAGTATCAATATTTGTAACTAGTGTACTTGCCCGTTAAGAATAACGTGTTCTCAATAGTATCAATATTTGTAACTAGTGTACTTGCCCGTTAAGAATAACGTGTTCTCAATAGTATCGATATTTGTAACTAGTGTACTTGCCTGTTAAGAATAACGTGTTCTCATTAGTATCAATATTTGTAACTAGTGTACTTGCCCGTTAAGAATAACGTGTTCTCAATAGTATCAATATTTGTAACTAGTGTACTTGCCCGTTAAGAATAACGTGTTCTCAATAGTATCGATATTTGTAACTAGTGTACTTGCCTGTTAAGAATAACGTGTTCTCAATAGTATCAATATTTGTAACTAGTGTACTTGCCCGTTAAGAATAACGTGTTCTCAATAGTATCAATATTTGTAACTAGTGTACTTGCCCGTTAAGAATAACGTGTTCTCAATAGTATCGATATTTGTAACTAGTGTACTTGCCCGTTAAGAATAACGTGTTCTCAATAGTATCAATATTTGTAACTAGTGTACTTGCCCGTTAAGAATAACGTGTTCTCAATAGTATCGATATTTGTAACTAGTGTACTTGCCCGTTAAGAATAACGTGTTCTCATTAGTATCAATATTTGTAACTAGTGTACTTGCCCGTTAAGAATAACGTGTTCTCAATAGTATCAGTATTTGTAACTAGTGTACTTGCCCGTTAAGAATAACGTGTTCTCATTAGTATCAATATTTGTAACTAGTGTACTTGCCCGTTAAGAATAACGTGTTCTCAATAGTATCAATATTTGTAACTAGTGTACTTGCCCGTTAAGAATAACGTGTTCTCAATAGTATCAATATTTGTAACTAGTGTACTTGCCCGTTAAGAATAACGTGTTCTCAATAGTATCAATATTTGTAACTAGTGTACTTGCCCGTTAAGAATAACGTGTTCTCAATAGTATCAATATTTGTAACTAGTGTACTTGCCCGTTAAGAATAACGTGTTCTCAATAGTATCAATATTTGTAACTAGTGTACTTGCCCGTTAAGAATAACGTGTTCTCAATAGTATCAATATTTGTAACTAGTGTACTTGCCCGTTAAGAATAACGTGTTCTCAATAGTATCAATATTTGTAACTAGTGTACTTGCCCGTTAAGAATAACGTGTTCTCAATAGTATCAATATTTGTAACTAGTGTACTTGCCCGTTAAGAATAACGTGTTCTCAATAGTATCAATATTTGTAACTAGTGTACTTGCCCGTTAAGAATAACGTGTTCTCAATAGTATCAATATTTGTAACTAGTGTACTTGCCCGTTAAGAATAACGTGTTCTCTATAGTATCAATATTTGTAACTAGTGTACTTGCCCGTTAAGAATAACGTGTTCTCAATAGTATCAATATTTGTAACTAGTGTACTTGCCCGTTAAGAATAACGTGTTCTCAATAGTATCAATATTTGTAACTAGTGTACTTGCCCGTTAAGAATAACGTGTTCTCAATAGTATCAATATTTGTAACTAGTGTACTTGCCCGTTATAAGAATAACGTGTTCTCAATAGTATCAATATTTGTAACTAGTATACTTGCCCGTTAAGAGTAACGTGTACTATCAGAAAGAAGTATTACTGTGATGATGTACTATCAGAGAAAAGAGTCACTGTGATGATGTACTATCAGAGAAAAGAGTCACTGTGATGATGTACTATCAGAGAAAAGAGTCACTGTGATGATGTACTATCAGAGAAAAGAGTCATTGTGATGATGGACTATCAGAAAAAAGAGTCACTGTGATGATGTACTATCAGATAAAAGTCACTGTGAAGATGTACTATCAGAGAAAAGAGTCACTGTGATGATGTACTATCAGATAAAAGAGTCACTGTGATGATGTACTATCAGAGAAAAGAGTCACTGTGATGGTGTACTATCAGAGAAAAGAGTCACTGTGATGATGTACTACCAGAGAAAAGAGTCACTGTGATGATGGACTATCAGAGAAAAGAGTCACTGTGATGATGGACTATCAGAGAAAAGAGTCACTGTGATGATGTACTGTCAGAGAAAAGAGTCACTGTGATGATGTACTATCAGATAAAAGAGTCACTGTGATGATGTACTATCAGAGAAAAGAGTCACTGTGATGGTGTACTATCAGAGAAAAGAGTCACTGTGATGATGTACTACCAGAGAAAAGAGTCACTGTGATGATGGACTATCAGAGAAAAGAGTCACTGTGATGATGTACTATCAGAGAAAAGAGTCACTGTGATGATGTACTATCAGAGAAAAGAGTCACTGTGATGATGTACTATCAGATAAAAGAGTCACTGTGATGATGTACTATCAGATAAAAGAGTCACTGTGATGATGTACTATCAGAGAAAAGAGTCACTGTGATGATGTACTACCAGAGAAAAGAGTCACTGTGATGATGTACTGTCAGAGAAAAGAGTCACTGTGATGATGTACTATCAGAGAAAAGAGTCACTGTGATGATGTACTATCAGAGAAAAGTGTCACTGTGATGATGTACTATCAGAGAGAAAAGAGTCACTGTGATGATGTACTACCAGAGAAAAGAGTCACTGTGATGATGTACTACCAGAGAAAAGAGTCACTGTGATGATGTACTATCAGAGAAAAGAGTCACTGTGATGATGTACTATCAGAGAAAAGAGTCACTGTGATGATGTACAATCAGATAAAAGAGTCACTGTGATGATGTATTATCAGAGAAAAGAGTCACTGTGATGATGTACTATCAGAGAAAAGAGTCACTGTTTAGTGACTGTATAATTTTCTATTATTTTCAAATCTTACAAATTTGTCGTCGTGTACCCAGGCTAATTTTAAATCGCCAATCATTATAATCAGTAAAGATATAAAAGTATGCTATAAAATTATCATAGATATTCTTTATTTTACTATACACTTCGATTGAAATTCATTTTCTAATCTTGTATTCTATATCCATTGTTAGTTTTATCATATTTTATCCTATAAGTAATCAATTACTATCATGCAAACTTCACATTAAATTAAATTAATTCTAGCTATAAAAATCTCTAGAAATTACATTCTCATATTTATTATCTGCTTCATAAAATATTCTTTTATTCCAATGTAAAATTATCTCCTAAAATCCTTCTCATCTTCCGCCATCAAAGAATCCTTTACTTAGTTGCTATGTAGCCTAGATGCATGTTACTGCAAGCAAAGTATGGTTTATTATGCAGGCAGCTTCTATTTGCTAGTTTTTTTTATCGAAAACCCAATTTGCTTCCTACATGTTAAAATAAATAACACATTCCTCTTACGTAAAGGCCAATTGTTTGCATTCTTATATGTTCTTTTGACGAGTTTTCCAACGTGATTGTATGTGCAGTCTTTTAAATATCAATCATATCAATGTGATGGATATGGTCAATTATATATGATTGGTATGACCAATCTTATAAAATAGATATAACCAATCATATATGATTGATGTAATCAATCATATATGATTAATGTGACCAATCATATATGATAGATATAACCAATCATATATGATAGATAAAACCAATCATATATGATTGATGTAATCAATCATATATGATAGATATGACCAATCATATATGATAGATATAACCAATCATATATGATAGATATAACCAATCATATATGATAGATATAACCAATCATATATGATAGATAAAACCAATCATATATGATTAATGTGACCAGTCATATATGATAGATATAACCAATCATATATGTTAGATACAACCAATCATATATGATTGATGTAATCAATCATATATGATTGATGTAATCAATCATATATGATTAATGTTACCAATCATATAGGATAGATATGACCAATCATAAGTAACTTTTTTCCATAATTTTTCAATTTAGGGTAAACTGCAATTTTTTTTCCAGATTTAAGCAGTTAGACTATATTTTTATTTGTGTTTCATTTTCCATGCAGTCTATAAAATGCACACTAATGTCATTATAAATTCGTATTCATATACCATTTATATTGTCAAATATATAGCGTCTAGCAAGGATTATTTTTATAAAATAAATACCTATAAACAAGGACATTATACAGTTTTTTCTGATCTATTTGATATAGGGATGTGTACATAGAATCTATAAAATGGAACTAAAGCATCTCTTGTACAAATATGACTAATATCAATACTAGTGAGATCTATTGACTACATATACAAGGACTTCTGAGATTAACTGACTAAAAGAGTCCTTACTGTTCAGACTGAAATGTGATAGGACTGCATAGTCTAATTTCTTTGTCTATAAAAGCCATTTGCATGATTAGGTAATTATCCAAGCTAAGTCTAAGTACCAGCTATAGAAGTATGGCCCTTAACCTCTCCAACAGGTTGTAATCAACTAAGAATGTTCAAGAAGAATAACCCTATAGGATATGTAACCGCATTGGACGTCGACGTCGTTGACGGCAGCTACCTTCGTCAAGGACGTCTAGTTTGAAGCAGAAAGAAACTTGGGAAACTAGACTATACCTTTAGCTGTATCTGCCCCTTTTCTCTGAAATCGTACAGTCGGTTGATGCTAGATCTAAGTTTTAATTTCAGGATTGGAGGATGTAATTACTTCTTTTTCATGGCTGACCAATGATTATTGTGTAATGGTTATTGCTGAGGACATCATGAAACTGGAAAAAGAGCAAAAAATGACATCTTTGGCCTTGTCAGTTTATAAAGGAATGATGGATCGATGTCCTTAAATATTTGATAGGTACATTGTTAATTAGTTATTATTTAGTTCTTTTAGATAGCTTAGTGGTAAATTGTAACTATAGTGAATCTTTAGCTTTATTTGTAACACTTATATAGTTTTTGATGCTTTATATCCAATATTGTCCCTCTTATTTATAAATTATTAAATAACTTTTCTGCATCCATGAGCATTGTCACTGACTGGTGGTAGGTGACTTTGTTCATGGAGTAGCTTTACTGCTTCCATGAGCCTTGTCACTGACTGGTGGTAGGTGAGTTTGTTCATGGAGTAGCTTTACTGCATCCATGAGCATTGTCACTGACTGGTGGTAGGTGACTTTGTTCATGGAGTAGCTTTTCTGCATCCATGAGCATTTTCACTGACTGGTGGTAGGTGACTTTGTTCATGGAGTAGCTTTACTGCATCCATGAGCTTGTCACTGACTGGTGGTAAGTGACTTTGTTCATGGAGTAGCTTTACTGCATCCATGAGCATTGTCACTGACTGGTGGTAGGTGACTTTGTTCATGGAGTAGCTTTACTGCATCCATGAGCATTGTCACTGACTGGTGGTAGGTGACTTTGTTCATGGAGTAGCTTTACTGCATCCATGAGCTTGTCACTGACTGGTGGTGGGTGACTTTGTTCATGGAGTAGCTTTTCTGCTTCCATGAGCATTGTCACTGACTGGTGGTAGGTGACTTTGTTCATGGAGTAGCTTTACTGCATCCATGAGCATTGTCACTGACTGGTGGTAGGTGACTTTGTTCATGGAGTAGCTTTACTGCATCCATGAGCTTGTCACTGACTGGTGGTGGGTGACTTTGTTCATGGAGTAGCTTTTCTGCTTCCATGAGCATTGTCACTGACTGGTGGTAGGTGACTTTGTTCATGGAGTAGCTTTTCTGCATCCATGAGCATTGTCACTGACTGGTGGTAGGTGACTTTGTTCATGGAGTAGCTTTTCTGCATCCATGAGCTTTGTCACTGACTGGTGGTGGGTGACTTTGTTCATGGAGTAGCTTTCCTCTCTGACTGCTTCTTCCAGTCCCTTGTATTTAATTACCTCTTGACGTGAGCGTTATGGCATTTGGTTCCGAAACAGACGTTAAACCCTCATTAAACTTAAAAATATGACATATGTCGATCGAAATAAATCTTAGAGGATTTATGTTTAAAAAAATATTTAAACTGTTTAACTCAGATGCCAAATTCTATTTTTTTTTTTTCAGTACACAAAAAGTCATCAATTTTTTTCAAATTTTAATTGTCGGATAAATGAGAAAATCTGATTGCACAGCAATTCTTATGACCTTTACTCGAACTTAACCAAGTAAGTATAAGCCTACAGGGCACCACAGTATAAGCCTATAGGGCACTACAGTATAAGCCTATAGGGCACTACAGTATAAGCCTATAGGGCACCACAGTATAAGCCTATAGGGCACTACAGTATAAGCCTATAGGGCACTACAGTATAAGCCTATAGGGCACTACAGTATAAGCCTATAGGGCACTACAGTATAAGCCTATAGGGCACCACAGTATAAGCCTATAGGGCACTACAGTATAAGCCTATAGGGCACCACAGTATAAGCCTATAGGGCACTACAGTATAAGCCTATAGGGCACTACAGTATAAGCCTATAGGGCACCACAGTATAAGCCTATAGGGCACTACAGTATAAGCCTATAGGGCACTACAGTATAAGCCTATAGGGCACCACAGTATAAGCCTATAGGGCACTACAGTATAAGCCTATAGGGCACCACAGTATAAGCCTATAGGGCACCACAGTATAAGCCTATAGGGCACCACAGTATAAGCCTATAGGGCACCACAGTATAAGCCTATAGGGCACCACAGTATAAGCCTATAGGGCACCACAGTATAAGCCTATAGGGCACCACAGTATAAGCCTATAGGGCACTACAGTATAAGCCTATATATGGCCTATAAGATATCCTCAGTGATGCGTAACACTTCCCTCTTTGAGTTATTTTTTAGCTGCGTAACTGTACAAAGATGTAACAATTACCAACGCCCTTTGTAGCTTATATAAGCTACAAAGTTCTTCACCGAATGTTCTTCACCGTAAGAGTTCATCCCTAGTGGAATATTATTTGTATTGACTGTAAATAGATATTGTTTGAATGTCCTTCACCGTAACAGTTCATCCCTAGTGGAATATTATTTCTATCTTCTTACTGAGAGGTACTAATACTGAAATTAAGAAATTATCTTCAATTTTTTGTCGAATTATTTTGATCCTAAGCTTTTTTCCTGATGTTTATAGCCGATTGTTTAGAAACTAGTTGTCACCTCAATAAAGAATAATAATAATGATGATAATGATATTCTTCTGCAACTCATAATTAATGATGTACAATTGGTTTAGCGGATATACCAATTATTTAATGCAAGTGAACGATTGACACCCAAACACGAAAGAATTTTAATTATATAATTAAGCATTGTTTCGCTGATTATTGTATATATTAATCATTATTATACTCATTATTAATACATTAATCATTATTAATCATTATTAATACATTTTTATAATCATTATTATACTTTAATCATTATTATACAATGTACCACTGTATTTAATCTAAAATTACTTTATTATCTATCTCATTATATAATTTTTTATTAAGCCTAAAAAGTTTTATTCAGACTTTCGTATAGTCATATATTAAATAATATATATTACTGATTAAGCTTATGTACTTATATACCCGAAATTGTATTACATTATTTAAATTCACTATATTCTTAGCAAATGAAAATGAGATTTATTAAAGATTGAAACAATCTTAAAATATATATTATATATAATTTTGCATTTTCTTTCCTATATATTTTTTTCCGTGAAATATATTAATATGCTGAAGGTCGCAAAGAAGAAAAACACGTGTAAAAAAACTAAACACTATATTCTTATCCAGTCGGTCATTGCACTTATTTAATATTTTAATTTCTCAATTTAAACCAATTTTGCTGGAAGTGATGAAAAAAAATTCGGTCTTAACATTATTCTAATTTCATTTAAAAATTAATTTTTCATCAAAAATTTCACTTTTTTCAACCAATTTGAGAAATTTTTATTTCTCTTTTATTTTTTTATCGCATTAATATTTGTATGTCATCCGTTATCTTTTAGTGAAATAATTCACAATTAATAGCTTTAAATGGTGTTTTTATTTCAAGGAAATAAAGTAGCGTTAATCAGGCAAGTGTAAGTACTATTAGAAATTTAATATCTGACCGTTTCACGAATCAGGAAGCTAATTACATTGTATGTTTTATTATGATTTTTTTTAACTAACTTGAAAAGTTTAAAAAATATCGAATCAACCTTTATCAAAACAAATTATTTAACTCGTCGGTTTGTACACCGGTGACTCGGACTCCAATTCTAGTCTCCATAAGCGCCACCTCCCCTTCTAGTGTAAACAGTAAAGTCATTCCCTGGTTTGTACACCGGTGACTCGGACTCCAATTCTAGTCTCCATAAGCGCCACCTCCCCTTCTAGTGTAAACAGTAAAGTCATTCCCTGGTTAGTACACCGGTGACTCGGACTCCAATTCTAGTCTCCATAAGCGCCACCTCCCGTGCTAGAGTAAACAGTAAAGTCACTCCCTGGTTAGTACACCGGTGACTCAGACTCCAATTCTAGTCTCCATAAGCGCCACCTCCCGTGCTAGTGTTAACAGTAAAGTCACTCCCTGGTTTGTACACCGGTGACTCAGACTCCAATTCTAGTCTCCATAAGCGCCACCTCCCGTGCTAGTGTAAACAGTAAAGTCATTCCCTGGTTAGTACACCGGTGACTCAGACTTCAATTCTAGTCTCCACAAGCGCCACCTCCCGTTTAATATAGTGTTTAAACTTTACACACTATATTTCATATATGCCTCCAATTATAACAAATATGTCTTTTACTTTTCACATGGGGAAAATTCTGTACGTCATCGTTAGCGCTGCGGGCTGAATAGTTTTAAATGTCGCCAGTCCGACTGCTATGGCTTGTACAGAGCCCTTGCGCTGCTACTGATATTTGCACTTTTTACCAGGATAACGGTAACTAGTGGGAGTGCTATACTGGTACTGGACTAGTATCAGTACTAGTGTTAGTTAGATGGTTCTAGTGTTAGTTAAATTTTACTATAACTATAGTTTTAGTATGATGGGATGCCACCAAATTTAATTTTATTTGTTATATATAATTAGGTATTTTAAACCAAAGAATTTGAAAATCATAACTGTTTTTTTAATACTTTTTGAGCTATGATGGTTTAAAGTTATTTATTCCCCATCACTTACTGAAGTAATAAAAACAGTATAAAAAACTCGTGTTCTCATTTAAATTAATCAAACATTACAGACTTTAATATGAAGCGGTAATGTAGTTTGTTGTACCCGTTAGTTTGTTGTACTGCACACTTCATGATTGTTTAATGACCTTACAGGGGTGTTCTGGGTGACACGCCCTCCAATATACATTACATATATATGCTGTTTCGGTGGTATTTTATATAGTTATATTTTATAGTTAAATTGTACAATATAGCATTAGTTAAATGGTACTAGTATATATCTTAACTAGTGAAATTTTAACTATTCAATAACAATAATTATAAATTAAATACTTATCATATGTTTTATACGTTATATCCATTAATTTAAATAACCTAGATTATGAATTATTATTAGCAATTTAATGCTCACCGAAAGTATATATATATATATATAGCACTCTTATACTCAGAATAGATAATTGTAAAGTATATTTGAATCTACGTATATTTCTTAGCTGTGTCACATATAAGTCACAGTACGCCATGAAGGGATAAATAGAATATATATTAAATATTTTTGAGAAAATAAAAGCCGTTATTTCACAAATGTTCAATTTTTTATATTATACACTATAATTTAAAATAAATTATTACACACCATTCATTAAATTACATAACTCATACTTTTTGAAATGGAATAATAAAGCAATCATCTTAATTTAAAATAATAATTGAAATATAATTTCACGCTACAGCAGACGATGCAAGAAATACTCCATTTTCGCACTTAAAGTACTGTAGGTAAAGACTCAATTTTGCTTGTTAATAAGTACAAATTATGTATTATATTCATTGTTTGTTAGTATGTATTATACCCCCCCCCCCCCATACCGTTAATCCGTTATGTGTCACCCTGTCAAAAAACTAGAGTCGATGATCGGAATATTCAACCTTTCAACTTGAATTTAGCGTGAAAATGAATATACAACCTTCATTGTGACTATCTTTTAAGAAAAATGTCCGCCAATTTATGAAACAATGAAACAATTTTATTCAAGAATACAGTATGGTTAAAAATAATTCAGTACATTAAAATAAGTAACAAACCGTACTCAAGGCCCCTATTATCATAGGGGTACGGTCAAGAGCCCCCCCCCCCCCGGTCAAGAGTCCCCCCCCCGGTCAAGAGCCCCCCCCCCCCGGTCACGAGCCCCCCCCCCCGGTCATGAGCCCCCCTCCCTGTTTTTTTAATCCTTATTTACCTAGTTAAACAAATGAAGAACTACTTAGGTAGAAATAACTGGGGAGAGATGCTCATGTAGTTTGTTGTATCCGCCTGTTTGTTGTACTGCACACTTCATGATTTTTTAATGACCTGGCAGGGGGGTTCGGGGGGCGGCACGCCCCCCGATATACATATATTTTATGTCTAATCAGTAATGAACTACAAAAGTGTCAATAAGGATTGAATAATATAGGTAAATAAGGATTAAAAAACAAGGGGGCTCGTGACCCGGGGGGGCTTATGACCTAGGGGGCTCATGACCGGGGGGGGGGGGGGCTCTTGACCGGGGGGGCTTATGACCGACACCCATTATCATAGGGGCCTAGAAAACTGAAGTATGAATATTCTTTGTAGGTGCCAGGCCAATAGCACGATTTTAATTTTCAAACTTCAAACATGTTTCAGTTTGTTAAAACATGTTTCAGTTTGTTAAAACTTGTTTCAGCTTGTCAAAACATGTTTCAGCTTGTTAAAACTTGTTTCAGCTTGTTAAAACATGTTTCAGCTTATTAAAATACGTTTATTTATTAAAACACATTTCAAAATGTTAAAACAGGGGGACTTCTCAATAGTCCGATACCCCATTGGTCCGACACTATTATACTTTTTACATGAAAACGTAATTTAATATGTTGTATCCGCTAGTTTGTTGAACTGTACTGTGCACACTTCATTATATTTTAATAACATGTCAGGGGAGTTCTTCCTTCTTTCATGACTATATTTGATGTTAATTAAACTGCAAATGTTGTACAGGCATTCCCCGCTTTAGTTACCAAATCACGACTCAGTTTAGTTACCAAACGGTAACTAAAGCGAATAAAAGTAACAAGAAATTTATAATTGTCACTCCTTGATTATATATATCATTTTCTATGAGTTACAGTAAGAAAATTTGTTTTAGAGTTATTAGAGTACTACGTATATAAGCATATTAATAATAATATACAGTCTTTCATTGTTTAAAAGTTTAAAGTCGTGCATTTATTAAATGTTTTAAAATCCACCTATAGCTTAACTCTCACTCTTTATAGTAGGTGAGTAATTAATAGATACTTAGACTTCTGTAATTATTGTGTTACATTTAATAAACAGCAATTTTATGCTCTATGAAATATTGTTGGTAGTAGGGTACTAAGTTCAAGTTATTGGTTGGTTCTTTTACAATTTCTGACACGTCAAAAAAGAAAATATTATAATTATTATTTAACTTCTATTCTAATTGGTATCATGGACACCAATTGAAATAAAAGTTAAATAATGATTACTATATAAAGATTTTCACGTGTTCGAAAATATGGAACCGTAGAATAACATGGAACTAACCCTAAAATAGGACATGTTGAATTTCTGAACCAATTGCTTCTAATAACCTCATCTGGATCATAATTTTGATGTTTTTTTTTTGTTACCGTGAAATAATCACAAAAAAAGTCTCCGTTTTCTATGTCTACGAACGGTTCTTTTTTCGAAACATGGCTCGAAATAAGTATCACTTTTATTAAAGCGAGTTGTACTTGAAGTGAGGCCAGCCTGTATCTGAAATATACTGCAAAAGAGCCTGATTAATGGAATGTCCGACCCATTATAGTAACTTTTAAACAGATATTATTTATATCTGAAATGTAATTTCCGTTTATTATTTCAATATTCACTGACTCTATTTTCTCTTTCAGGTGAGCCTAGCACAGGGCATACCTGTCCACAGAACTACTTTTGCACGTTCACGAAGATTATCAAGAAGAACGACTGAAGCAAAACTATCAAATATTCACTTAGATCGGCAGTTTGCAGAATCGGTTAGAGTGGAAGTGCCGATGAAGAAACCATCGCCCAAAAGTATACACACCAGAAGTAAATATTTCCCTTCAAGAAAATCTACCGCAAGAAGTGTTGATAGAGGGAGAAGTGCTAATAGAAGTAAAAGTACCATTGCTTCGAAAGCTCCTGAAGCTGTCATATCTCCTAACGGTAAGAGAAAAGTAACTCCAGAACTGAGAGATTTCTGGCTAGAATTGGATCATCGCAAATCCAAGAGAATAGCAGAGACATCTAGCAAGGTCAAAGGAGATTCCAAAACCGATTCTACTAAATCAACTTCAGGTACTTCATTATCAGAGAATTTTGACTACAGCGATTACTACTATTATGATTATTCTGATGGAACAATATCCGCCTTATCTGATTCAGTTACTGATGGTGAAAAAGGCGAATCATCTATTAATGATCATGTTGAGCCAATTGAAGTCAGTAGCTTTTCGCAAAGCACTGAACTTCCTAAAAGTATCGTGGTGACCGAGCTTCCGAAAACTAGCCTAATCACAGAGCTTCCTAAAACTAGCGTGATCACAGAGCTTCCTAAAACTAGCGTGATTACAGAGCTTCCTAAAACTATTGTGATTACTGATCTTCCGAAAACTGACTCAACCACTGAATTCTCAATAGTAGGTGTACGCCAAGGAAGAAAAATCGCCCAAGCGAACGCAGAAGAGAAAAGTCTATCGAACTTAGTCGCTGCATCAGCTGTTCAAAATCCAGTGACTGCTCGAGATCATTTCAAAATGAGATTGAAAACCAACGATCAAGATGCTAATAAGCCAAAGGATATTCTAAAAGAATTTCCTATTTTCAGGCAACTCAAAAGGAGTTTTTCAGAAACTATGCCATTGAGAAAATTGTCCCTGCATGAAAGATTGCGAGAAAGATTCGTTTCACCAAAAACCATAGAAAATGAAGACAAATCTACAACGACTGAGTCTACCCCAGTTACAACTACCCTAGTTGAAACTACCCCAGTTGCAACTACCCCAGTTGAAACTACCCCAGTTGAAACTACCCCAGTTGCAACTACCCCAGTTACAACTACTCCAGTAACAATTACCCAAGTTACAACTACCCAAGTTACCACCACTTCTACTACAGAACAACCAGAAACGACAACCCCAAGTTCCCCGCCAATCATTCCTGATACTACGACAATTCAAACCTCCACTGAGACTTCAATCGGAGGAATTCAGAAAGAAATCACTTTCAGCACTAGTGAAACCCATAAAGTTGTTGAAAGCTCTCATGCACTTAAAGGAATAGTAAAGCTGAAATCCCAACTCGGCATGGCACCTTTAGGTGAAGCGCCATTTGGAGTAGCTCCATTCGGAGAAATGCCCATGGGAGAGCTCCCATTTGGAGTTGCTCCAGAAGGAATAGCACCTCATGGTAATATATCGATATTGAACTCAACTTTCACGAATTCTACTGACGATGGTATAACTGGCGATCAAGATCGCTATCACGTACAGGTAGTTTCACCTGACGGTTCAATCAACGGTGATTACGTTGTGGTTGATCCTGTCACAGGTGATCTTAATGGAGTGAGATATGATGTCGCTAAAGACGTTGATCCACTTTTGGTTCAAAAAGCTCTTCTGAATTTCCTCGGGCTGGATCCAAGATTTAAACCTTCTGAGCCTCAATTTGACGACACCAATTCGGATCCTCCAGAAGAGACTTCGTTACCACCAGATTCAGGAGTGATTCCTGAATCAGATTCAGCTCAATCATTTATCACAACTAAACCTCCAGACGCACCGGATTCTTTATTAAATTTGTGAAATTTTAGTTTATCTAATTAGCTACATATTGTATGCATTAGAATCAATTGCTCAATTACGATGCAAGAGTTTCTTGATTTATTTCAAGGACCTCTCATGAAAAAAGGTAGTTTCAATAGCTACAAATTTAGTAAACGAACAAAAGAGCTAAACAAGTTTTTCCAGGAAATTAGTTAACTCATTAATTGCATTATCTTCAAAGAAACAATACAATTCCTAACTTCTGTAGTCACTCACTACAGTTAAAATCCTCGCACCTATAAACTTCATAACATTAAGAACTTGTATGGCATTATTGATTTGAATATTATCGTGAATGGTTATGCTAGAATTTCTAATTTATTTTATAGTAATCGCTGTGACTGTGATGTAGTATAATGTGGCAAATAAAGTTTCTATTTCTCATTTAAATTTAAGCTTGTTATCTCTTGCAATCATGTCCTTAAATTTCTCACTAGCTAAACGTCTTTTCAAACTGTTGATTTAGGAATATATTCATATTTAATCGGAAGTGTTCACCTGAATTGAATTCATCTTTCACTTATCTTTGTAACTGTTCATGGAAAATTGATTTTATTGTTTTAAAAGTATTGAATACCAATGAAGAAGATATTTAATGTTTGTTATAAAGGACATTACATAAATGAAATTAATCGAATGTAGCAAATAAAATATGTATAACGAAGGTAGGTAGGTACCTTAATTCTACCATCATATTTTTGACAATATTAACCTGTTAAGATTCATTGAACAATATTTCGCATATTTAAAGCCTTTAATCATATATAAGACATTCATATCTTATATAGCTATAAATTGTATAAACAATATTAGATAAAAAGGTATTTCAATTGTATTATATGTCTTATTGATGATCAATCACGAATTGATTCTCTCAATTAGTGAAGAATGTTTTAACTAAAGATGTAATCTCTCTCTACTACTACATCCATAAAAATAATGAATTGTCTCATTATTTAATCTATACTTTTCAACTATTATATCTAGGGTTGTGACAATATGCGTTTAAAATCATAGATCTTAAGAATATCACAGACGAAATGAAATGGTATCGAATACTATATACCTACCGCTGGTTTAGAACCATTCAATACTCTTTAATTCAATCGGTCTATACTATTTTAAGGATCTATGAATTTAAACTCATATTGTCACCACCCTAAATTTATATCCATGGCAATAAAGATTTATTCCTGCCTCCCCCTGGGATAGGAAGGCAATATCCCAGGAAATTAATCATTCTTGTCGTAGACTCAATTGGATTTGAAGTAATCCTAGATATATTTGGATTATCAATTTTACATTGAATAATCAAGAAATTATATTTTAACCAATGTGAATTCAATTGTATTTACCGTTATTTTCTCACATGAATCACCATGTGTGCATTGTACTTATGAACAATATTAGGTTTAGTTGGTAAGCTTTAAAATCATAGATCCTGAAAATATTATAAACGTAGAGAATTAAAGAGTATTGAATGGTTCTCAACCAGCGGTATATAGTATTCGATACCATTTAATTTCGTTTCGTCTATGATATTCTTAAGATCTATGATTTTAAGTGCATATTGTAACAACCCTAGTAATCATATGTGGTGACTGCTGAATAAAAAAATTCATCCTGTTGTGAAGAACTTTGACTCAAGAAGAATTTTCCATTTCTACTCGACTGTGACTGCATTATGTAGAAGATTTGAAAGTTTGTTTTCATATTTAAAAAATTAGGAATATTAATGAAATAATATAAATAAAAGTGTTTTCTTCAATTTGATTGTAAATTTTTCACTTTCCTACATTAAGTGTTGATTATAAATTGTAATACCTCTGAATATAAACATGTTCGACTAATTACTTAATAGATGAATAGAATATTCATTAACCATATAAAAAGGCTGTTCTAAAGGAGCTGCATGACCCGTAGAACGGATATTTTTGTCCTTTATATTAAAGAACTTATATTGTCTAGGATCATTAACATACAAACGGTATAAAATCGGTTCAGTACATTTTTTACATGCTTTTAAAGTTTTTAATTCTCTGAGTGCAACATTTGAACGAAACACTAATCTGACGCTAAAGAGAAAGATTATACACTTTTTTATATTTCTAATTTTGATTTTATGACCAAACAATGCATGTTAGACCAGCATTTAAGGTTTCAATCATTTCCTGTTCAAAGTGTACGAGTATTCATACATATCTATAATAAGTTTCTCCAATTTAATTCCTTTACAAGAATATTTAATATTGGATTCATTATACCTACCTACTTGACAATGAGAACAAACGCCAAACGGTGTACATACTTTTTCTTAAGACAGAATATTACCAAATCAGAAGTAAAACAGCTATCGTAGCATTCTGATTATAAATTTTTTAAATATATAATTAACTACCTATATGGTATCAAATTTGTTCATACTGTACACGGAATAAAAGTTATTGCTTCCTTTTGGGTCAACGGTGATGATCTCATAGTAGATACCCTATTTTAACATGGTAGTCTCATTAAACTATTTCATCACATTGGCTGTTCTATACTGCTTTAATTAATTAATTATTTAATTAATTAATTATCTTATTCATTGGACAATCGTTATTTAGTAATTATTATTTTTGTTTATGAATCTAAAAACACATCACAGGATACTTCCAAATGATACCTTTGTCTTTTTTTCTGATTGTCAATCAAAGTCTATAAATTGTTGAGACACTTCTCGCTTGTCTCTTGCAGTGAACGCTTTACCGTTGCTGCTCTTGAACAGTGAAAAATATAAGCTACTAATGCTTATATTTGGTTAAGAAAATTTCTGAACCGGCTTTTCTCTTCTTTGAGGATTGAAATTTCATCCTTTTTCGGTTTTTCCTTCTTATTCTGTTACCAACTAATTATCACAGAGTAGAAAATTTCCTAGATCTGGTCTCCTCTCTAGAACATAGCTAGAGAGGGTTGATCCACTCATACTAGGAGTCCTGTTTTTTTTTTTTTTTTTCTTTCTCACTCTGCCCATTTCTTCATTTCCCACTGACTGGTTAGCTGTAATTTTCCTCTTTCAACTTTTCAAGAGGTAGGTCTGCCTAGAGCAGATCTCTTAAACCTACTTGAGAGATGGATGAACAGGATGATGAGCTACCTAGTGGTCAGCCTGGTCTAAGTCAACTGATTTTGGCATCTGGAACCCAAGACCTAGTTCCCGAAACACAGTTTACACTAACTGTTCCAACACTAGCAACTGACCACAATTCAAATGTAAACCATTTCAATTTTCAAATTCATGACAATAATGGTATATTAGCTAGAGGCACACCAGATAGATATGATGGAGAGGACCAAGGCAGGCTAGTCCTGCATGATAATGAACAAACATATAGACCCAGGCAACCACAAAAGGACATTGAGAATACTCAGCATCAGTGTAATATGGTCCCAGAGACCCAATTGTTCCCTTCACAGCCAAAAGGTGACTTAACTCTCAGAGTTTCGGAATTGCAGGCTAGTAAAAGAAATGCTCAATTGTCACAAAAAAAGTTAGATTTCAAATCTCTCCCAATTAACCACACTCTCAATAGTAGTGGACAAAAGGTAGTTATCTTGATAAAACCTAATGGTCCTGACGGATTGGAGATGATCCGAAATCCTGTCAAATTTGACAGAGGCTTTTCTAATAGTAAATTTGGGAGGTTTCGTGATAACATGGGCTTCAAACTTCGCACAAACTGGAGATTGGGTCTTACTGTTGTGGAATTGGAGAACCTAACAAGACCAGAGATAAGAGAGCTATTGGAGGTCACAAAGATCGGCGATTGGGAAGTCTCGTGTAGTCTACCAAATTCGGACAGATATAAATACGGAGTTGTATCTCCAATTAGCCCAGAAGCTGATATAGATGACTTGAAGTCAATGATGTGTACTCTCAATGATACTGAAATAGTAGATGTGATGAGGCTTAAGAAGAGGGATCAATCTGGAAATCTAATAGATTCTCCATCTATAAAGATCACTTTTGAAGGAGACCTACCTCAAGGAGTAGTAGTTGGACACAGACACTATAAAGTAAGACCCTTTATCAATGAGCCACGCAGGTGTTTCAACTGCCAACGACTAGGCCACATGGCTGGTAGCTGCCGCAGCAGAATTCAATGTCGTCTCTGCGGTGAAAACCATTCTGAAACTGACTGCAATAAAAGTCCAGAGAATTACAAGTGTGTTAACTGCAAGGGATCACACAAGGCTAATTCTAGAGAATGTCCACAGTATAACTTAGCAAAAAAAGTAGAAACAGTCAAAATAAAGAAAAATCTTTCTTATAAGAATGCTAGAGACTATGTACTTAATGAGCAACAAGAAACCAACACTGTGCCAGAACACCAATTAAACACTGGGTCTTTGAAATTCTCATACAGAGACATGGTGATTTCAGGGCAGGACAGAGTTAACACTACGGCTGTACATGACTTAATTAGACCTAAACAAATGAATAATGTGGGCACACAAACTGAAGCAAAACAAAATAAAGAAATTGATTGCTATAGCTCAGATTTCTTAGGAAAACTACAGCAACTACTGACTGTTTTATTTCAAAATAATATAGCAAGTGAAAATAAAAGCACACAGGCCTCACTCATAGAGAAGGCGTTACACCAGGTATTTAAAATTGACAAAAGTCACCAGGTGGAGAGGATTGAGAGGACTGTAGTCACCATACATGGTCCAAAAGGAAGTGCCACTAAAGAGTTGACCCAGTCACATCAAACAGACTCGGAGGAATATGTGGAGAAAGGAGTTATAAGTGACAGTGACGTTTCTGAAGAGGAAGGGGTAATTAGTGACAGTGACAATGAACAACCACTTATAGCCTCCGGAGATAAATCTCAAATCTTCCCAAAAGCAGGTGTAGGTCAAGCTACAAAAAGGAAGGTAAACTCTAATGATCACAATAATAAAAATGGCTGGAAGGGTAAAAAAAGGAAAAAGAAGAACAAATAATGTCTGCCACAGAAGGAAAGCTGAAGGGTATTATGTTGAACTGTAGGAGTATAAATAACAAGTTAGGTGATATTAAACTATTGGTATATACAGAGAAACCAGATTTCATGGCATTCACAGAAACATGGATCAATAAACATGAGCCTCGATTTCATAATTATATTGCGGAGTGGAAGAACAGGATTGGTCGTGGAGGTGGTCTTGGCTTCTTAGTTAGACGGGGAGTCCAGTTTACTGTTAGGGATTTGATACCATTTGACTCTGGTCTCTTGGAGCATTTGGCTATTTGTTTGCACATGAGAAATGGTACTAAGTTGCTTGTTCTGAATGTTTATAATCCGAATAAGGATGTTAGCTTAGCAGAAATGCAACATTATTGTAATCAATTAGGCAATAAATATGTTATCATGGGGGACTTCAATGCCCATACCCCCTTGCTTTCATCTAACTGTGCTAGATCCAATAGCACAGGCACTGCTCTTGAGAACTTTTTATCAGGTCCGCAGGTGTGTCTTATAAATAGCATAGACTTTTACACGCACTTAGATGTTTCCACCGGTAAACAATCATGCTTGGACCTTTGTCTTGTGTCACCTAATTTGTGTGCTGAAACGGATCTGAAACAACTTGGTGATGTGGGCAGTGACCACCTACCAATTCAAGTGGAAATTTCTATGCAGCCGGTAAGGAGTGAAATAACAGTCCGCAAGAAATGGAAAATAACTGAAGAAAATCTCGTGAAATTCTCAAATGGAATCCCAGCTACAGAAATGTACCAACCCAGTGATATTAACAGCATATCCAAAGACTTTACTGACAGAGTTTTCAATGCTGCTGAGGAACACATTGGCAAAACCAGTGGAAAATTAGTTCTACGAAAAAGTGCAATCTGGTGGGACATGGAGTGTGACCAGAGAGTAACTGAGGTTAGGAGAGCAAGAAGGAAGTTGATTAAATATCCGACACAATTCAACATAGAAATGTACAAATCACTTTCCAAGGAGTTTGCCAAATTGAAAGAAACAAAAAAAAGAGAAAGCTTTGAAAAATTTATCTCTGATATCAGATATGATACACCCCCTGGAGAGATATGGAGAAAAATAAGAGGGAAAAAAGGATACAATGTCTCTCACAGCAGTCCCCTTGACAATGAAGGCACAACACTGGTTGAACCTAAATGTAAAGCCAATTATATTGCTGAACACCTTGAGTCAATATCAAGAAAGGTAAAGCCTAACCATGCATTAGTTGACTTTGACACCACTCTGACATCCGCATCAGAAAATAATGAGGATGATTACAACCAAGCCATTACTGCTGATGAAATGATCTCTGCAATTAATTTAGCCAAAAGTTCCTCCTCCCCTGGTATAGATGAAATTCCTTATAAGCTGTTGAAGTGTCTTGGGCAAACAAATCTGGATGAATTACTGGCTATATATAACCAAAGTTTTCAGTTAGGTAAAATTCCAGACTTATGGAAAGAGGGATTGGTTTTGCCAATTCCAAAACCTGGCAAACCAAAGAATCTGGTAACCTCCTATCGACCCATAGCACTTCTTTCATGCATAGGCAAAACTTTAGAAAGGATAATAAAGAACAGACTAGAGTTTCTCGTAGAAAGACAGAAGCTTCTACTACCTAGCCAATGTGGGTTTAGAAGAGGACAAAGTTCCCAAGATGTATTATTAAGGCTCGAAAATAATATAAAGAATGCACTTCATTCTAAACAGATTTGCCTTGTAGCATATATTGATTTAACAAGTGCATTTGACACTATATGGGGAGATGGTCTGATTTATAAATTGATCAAAGCAGGCATTAGAGGAAATCTAATTAAATGGCTGCATGATTTCTTCCAAAATAGAAAGATCAAAGTCTTGGTGGATGGACAAGTATCTGACTCTGTTCACATTACAGCAGGAACCCCACAGGGGGCAATCCTTTCCCCATTACTGTTCAACCTGATGCTGATTGATATGCCTCAGAGTGAACATGTACAGCTATACATATATGCAGATGATATTACTGCTTCATGCAATGGAAGGGACCCAAATATGGTTGCACGAACACTGCAGGCTTATCTCGATGATATAACTAAGTGGGCTGATAAGTGGGGATTACACATTAATCCTCAAAAATCTGCTGTACAACACTTCACAACTAAAAGAATAGTATGTCCAGTAATCAGACTCAAAGGACTTGTTATGCCATATAAGACGGAACAGAAATTACTGGGTCTCTACCTTGATTCTCCTCATCTGAGATACAGGACACACATTGTGGAACTGAAAAGAGACTGCACAAAAAGGATTGATCTCATGAAAACCCTTTCATCATTCACATGGGGTGCCTCCTCTCAGGTGCTTAAAAACTTTTACATAGCATATATAAGGTCCAAACTTGATTACGGCAGTAATTTGTACAGTTCAGCAACAAAATCTGATCTGCAGAAACTGGACACCATACAGAACTCTGCTATGAGATTAATGTTGGGAGCCAGGAGATCCACTCCTATACTGTCACTACAGGCAGAGTCAGGTGTTTCTCCTCTCTCATTACACAGAGACTATCTGAACATCAAACAGATGATTAAACTGAGAAACAAACCGAAACTGTTTGAGACTACCAAATCTGTAAATCTGGATCAGTCCTGTATCAGTCAGGAGAACTTGACATCGAAGTCATTTTCATCAAGAGCTCTCAACTCTTCACAGAATTATGAAATCCCTCCTATAAAGAGGGTCTACACATGCTCTTTCTTGTGGCCTCCTTGGAGCACAGTAAGCAGCATAATCAAAACTGAATTTATGGAGAGAGTGTACAACAATGAAACTTTCCTGCAATATACTGAGGATCATTACTTTGGATTTACCCTCTTGTTCACTGATGGCTCTAAAGTTCGAGATTCCACCAGACACTCTGCAGCAGCAGGTCTGCACTCTCCATTGCACAAACTGTCTATCTGCTGGAAGCTGAGACCTGAGCACTCGGTGATTAGCACTGAACTCTATGCTATCTGGAAGGCTCTTAAGTTTATTCTGGATAATGAAATAAATCAAGTGGTCATATTTTCTGACTCTAGAGCAGCACTACAGCTGATCTGCTCATCCAGTGATTCCTACATAAACATAGTCACTAATATAAAGAACCAACTGTTTTCCCTAAATCAGCAGAAGACAGTCCACCTCCACTGGGTAAAGGCTCACTGCGGGATAAAAGGAAATGAAATAGCGGATAAAACTGCTAACAAGGGTCACGAAAATGACAGAAGTGAGCAGTATGATCTGAGCCAACAGGAGAATTGCAGTATTCTGAAGGAAAAATTCAGAACTTATTGTACAAATCACTGGAAACATGGAACTAATGTATCTGGTAAGGGATTGTTCCTGTCTTCAGTCAGAGACAAAGTAGCTAGCTCTAAATTAATCGTTGACCTTCAGAGCAGAAGGCAACAAGTGGTAATACACCGCCTGAGGATGGGGCATGCAGGACTCAAACAATATCTTCAAAGGTTTGGTATGGAAGACAGTGGTGAATGTGCTCAGTGCCAGTGTTCTGAAACTATTGATCACTACTTATTTCATTGCAGCTGTTTCACTGTACAGAGAGATCTGATGCTTCTAAGCCTGAGTCAGATAGGGATACTTAACCCTACTTTGAAGATTCTGCTTGGTGGGGATGACTCCTTAAGTGAAATCAGGAAAAATATATTTGAAATACTGATAAAATATATAAAAGATACTAACAAACTGACAGTACTGTAAATAGTCAATATGCTGTAGATGGAAACTTTTCAACTAAATAGTGAAATGGGTCAAGCCAATTCATATAAGAAAATTACTATATTTTTTGATACAAATTGTAATATTTAATTTGTATGGGCCTTAACAATGGTAGGTATGGCTTGACCCAATTGAGAGGGTTAAGGACTCAATTTCACACTCATCTACTTTTCTTTCATAACCTTGACACGGTTGGAAGACTTGACTCTCCTAGTTTGGGTCTAGGTTCATCCTGCTTCCCAGTAGGTCATCTCTCTCTCTCTGAATGACATTCCAGAGAGAGAAGAGCTCTGTCCGAAGAGAACCCCCTTTAATTTCTCATGCAGGTGTTTTTCCTTTCAAAACTAGCTATAATCTGTGATATCCCAGTAGGCCGTTGCCCTCTTCTTCTCTGGAAATAAATCGGAAAGAAGGGGTAATGTTCCGAAGAGAACCTTTGATGAATAATATCAGAATATAGAAAATTACTATTGTAAAAGAGTTCCCTCTTTTACACCATCTTTCCCTGGTGGTGTGCTACTGAATAAAGTGATTTATTCTCAATAAATTCTGTAAATAACTGAAATGTTAATTTAACATTATGTATATATCTTTAACTTAAAACAATTTTCCTTTACACATGTAAATATAATTCTCCAGGAATTTTTAATCTTTTAATCCACTTGAAGACTCCCGCAACAATTGTAAATATAGACGGTAGAGGCTTCCTGATTGGCTCTATATAAATAAATTATCCTATGTATATCCATATATAATGGTTAATCCAGGAGACAGAACACAAAAGTGTTAATCTCCTTTAAAAAAAAAAAAAAAAAAATTGTTGAGAAAAATGGTCTTCTAGTCTCCTAATATAATATGATGAAAAATTGTGGAAATTTTCTAATCAGAAGGGGCCTTTTCTAAAGGGTACTTCATAATTGGTATTTTACTAGGTAATAAAAAGTAGCTATATCTTTTTAGTTCTAGCCTCTAGGCTATCAAGTGTCAGATGCACTGTCAACATTATCCACTCGAGTAGGGAAGTTCCGAGTTATCGGACGGTACAGCATTTTCGATCATTAAAAAGAAAATAATTTTAGGTATATTATAATGGTAGTTACTTTAATGTATACGTGTACGGTACACCAATTATAATAGGTACCTAACCTATCGCTACCTTAGTCTATCTAGACTACTAGTTAGGTAGTAGGGTCAAGCAGGTAAATTGCGGCCCATTAACTAACTGCGCCCTCTAACAACAGAAACGTCATAGCGTCAAAACACACGTTAAAAACAAAGTAATAAATTATAGCATGCACTGCGCTTACTATGATAGCTATGCAACATTTTAATGTAATTTCGGTTCAGAATGTTTTAGAGACTGTCTTGAGAGAGCCGCAATTAAAAATTAAAGGGCCGCAATTTACCTGCGTGACCCTAGTTTAGTACCCAGTCGCCTCTAACAACAGAAACATCATAGCTTCAAAACACTCGTTAAAAACCTAAATTATTAAATTATAGCATGCACTGCGTGACTGCGCTTCTTTTGATAACTAAGTTATACCATTTTAATGTAATTTCGGTTCAGAATGTTTTAGAGACTCTCTTGAGAGGGCCGCAATTAAAAATTAAAGGGCCGCAATTTACCTGCGTTACCCTACTTCAATTGCAAATGGACAGTGACTGCCCAGTCTGAAAAGAATGTCTCCTCAGACAGTCAGACCCAGGATTTTTTGCAGAAATTGGGATTTGGGCGCAGCAAATAACATGGGAACCCAGTCTGCAAAGCATGCATAATCAGTCTCCAGATATTTAATTTTGGAGCAATTTCTCACAAAGGATTTTCAAATTTCTCTCCAAAATAATATAAAAATTCCAAATACTCTCCAATAATTAGCTACATGTAAGCATAGGAATTAATTAGGAAATTGCCGCCGAATAATTCAGGAGACTAATTTCAAGGCCTGAATAGTCGCCGGGTAAACATCACATTGATCACAACTTCATGCATCTTTTGCAGACTGGATGAGAACATAGAAATTAAATAGGATTTAAGCACAGGATTAATCCACAAATCCTCCAAGTAATAAAGCATGTCCAAACTCGCCATTTTAATGGCGAGTTTGTGACAGTTATTTTGAGCCCTTCAAATGCAAATGGCGAGTTTTATCTATTTTTCTCCTATGCTACAATGTTATTTTGGAGAGAATTTATGAAAATTTGAGCATTTTGGAGAGAATTTATTGAATTTTGGAGAGAGCTGGAGAGACAAATGGTGAGTTTATGAGACATACAATTTTACTTGGCAAATCCTGCTGTACTTTTCAGACTGGGTGACTGCTACAGGCTTACAGCAATATATAAACTGCAGATACTGGTATTTCTCTAATTTGCTGCTTGTTCAACAGTTCAAGGCTTCAAGCGACAGTATCTAAAAGCTGATCGGCGCACTACTTTACATTCTATCGATGATTTCAACATAATTGTCTGCTATTTGTTGTATCCGCTAGTTTGTTGAACTGCCCATCTTTCAAAGTGTGGCAGGAAAGTCGCCAGTTTGGTGAGAAAATGGATCAAGGTCGCTACATTTAAGATACTTTAAAGAAGAAATAGGACATCCTAGTGAAGATTTTACACTTGAAAACATCCTTATGCATCATGTCTGATGCATGTGCATCTCTTGAAACTATCTAGGAGTGATTTACTTGTTAATTACAGGTGTCTAAGCTTATTTCACCCTTCAAAAGTCGCCAGTATACTGGCGACTTTGTCCATACTTTGAAACATGGTGAACTGCACCCTTCATGATTGTTTAATGACCTGGCAGCCACCACTAATTTATTTTATTCTGCAGACTGGTGATATACCAGGGACAGATTGAATTCTAATTAGTTATACCTTTTGTAAGTTCAGATTAATCAGACATTTCACAGACCATATTGTCATTGATGGTAATGTTAGTCTGCTAACTTGACTTCTAAATTAAAATTGCTGCTATGTTAGAGTACCTACTGTTGCTATTTATTCCTATTTTTATTGCCATTAATTTTAGGAGGGAATATTGGGAAAATGTTGGACAAGCCAAATCCAGAAAATGGAAGAGATTCGTAAATCATCTCATTTAATAACTTGCCTACTTTTTTTCCATTGATAGATATAGTCTGTACCTTTTTACCTCTCGTACATATATCATAACATGGCTCTTTTTGGTGGTGGAGCAATTGAAGATGATCCCTTTTTTGGGTGAGTAATTAAAATTAAGAATCTTAAATGATTATTTGATCAGTGAATTTCATAATTTGTACCAATTAATTTATAGTATAATTAGCTGCACTATATAGAAGGATAATTTCTTCTTATAGTAATAGCTATTTCATAATGTTCTTAATAATTGTAAATGATGATTGCATTTTATATTATAATATTCTAATACAATTCTTAGCCAGTTTATACTTTTTAAAGCAATTCTTACTTCAGTAGGGTGATTTAAAAAGTATCGGTCATTTTCACATCTTTGGCCATGTAAGATATAATCATTGATATAAAATAATATTTATTTTTATGTAGCTTTTTCTTATTTGACAGAAGATGTGAAACTGACCTATGATTCATATGTAACCTCATGATTTAATTTATAGAGTATTAATGAACCTATTTCTCTCCCAGACATTCTTCCCGTATGATGAGTCAAATGGACAACATGATGTCCTCTATGATGAGAAGTCCTTTCATGGGTGGTGACCCTTTTGCCGGTATGATGGGAGGTGGCATGATGATGCCATCGCCAATGAGGCAGAGCATGCCTATCCTACCTATTGCTGCCGCAGCCCCTCAGATGAACCCTATGGGAATGATGGGCAATCCTATGTCTATGATGAGCAGCATGATGAGTAACATGGTAAGTTTGACATCCAGATCAATTTTCTGATAAAGATTTAAAATTCTTTTTAAAATATATTTTTAGTATGATCTGTAGTTGTAATATTTTGAATTAACTTTCTCACTGCTACCTTCTTATTCACACCCACAATTTTTAGTAATGAACAATATTGATGATGTGTATTATTGAATAGCTTCGCTATTTATGTGACGTCAAACTCTTTAACTTTCTTTCCCTATACAGGATCAAATGAGAGGCCAGATGAGTAACCAGAGTTACAGCAGCTCTACCATGATGAGTATGACTACTGGCCCTGACGGCAAGCCACAGGTATGGTTCATTTGATAATATTAACTCAAAAGCCATCAGTTACGAGAAATATTATTACTTGTAGCTAATTGGTGACTTATTTACTATCTTTATTCCCATTGAAAGGTAATACTATGAATTACCTTCGCTTTTGACTTGATAGATATAGGTTTTCCTGAAAGGCAACAGTGGTTTTGTATGATATTTTTTGATGTAGGTAATGATTTACTGTTATTCTGTATTCATGAATATATTGTTTCACATTCAATTTGTGAAATTGGTTTCAATGTACAGCTCCCAGTGGTCAGAAATTGCAACTGTGATTGAATGGTTGTTTTTGATTTATTAGATTGAGTAAAGATAGTATTTACATGTTTATTGTTGAATACAATTTCTTTTAAATCATCTCTCTGTAAGAATTACAATTAGCTATTGAAGTAGTTTTGCGAGATTAGTTTACTGTGAAGAAATCATTACACATTTTTAGATAATACAACCTACCTTATTTTCTAATCAATAGCCTTTTTGATCCACATCAGAATTTCTTGTACTAAGTGTAGCTAACTAAGATTGTACTGGGATGAGTTACAGTTAGTTGACATCATGATCAGGCTCAATATATTTTCTATGTAAAAATTGTCCAAGTAAAAGGTTTATCTTTAAGCTAACTTCTAGGGCAAGTTCCTAGTTATTGAACGGTTCCACATTATCAAACACTCGAGAAGAAAAAATATATAATAATTATTCATTATACCTTTAGGTGTGATACCTTCAGGCATCATGGATACCAACTAAAATAAAAGTTAAATAATAATAAATTTTTATTAGTATCCATGATACCTTTAGATAGCTAAATGGTATGCTACCTTTAGGTATCATGGATACCAACTACTATTTAAAGTTAAATTATAATATTGTTTTATTCTTACATGTTCGAAAATGTGAAACTGTCCAATAACTCAGACCGTACCCTAGTTAGTATCTCATAAGGTGTTTTCAGGTAAAGATGGCTAATAAAAGTGACGGGTCTAACAGCCATATGAGTTTCGAGGGCGGCAGAGCTTCAAAGGTTATGCGTGTTACGTAACCTCAGAGTGTCTGTCTAATCCTTCAGCTTATTATAACATGCTTTTTTTTTACTATTGATAGCTACCCGGTTAATTTTAATGAGAAAGTACACTAGTTGGTCATATTATGCAATATAAAACACCCTAAACTGTTCAATGTACTTAAATTTGTGCTTAAAATATTAAAAAGACTTTGATAGATCATTTTAATGGAAAGAAAACAGGATTTAAAAATACATGTTTTATAAATAATTGCTAATAAAAAATTTGTAAAGCATCATAACTCATTCAAGACCATTTATGAATTATATGGGCTTGATGGAATATTGGTGGACCTTTCTTTTATAATTGCTTTGTTAATAGATGAACTAATCAGAAATTGTGATATTGTTACATAATTTTAGTTAATTAGAGTAGCTATGCCGTTTATTAGAGTTTAAAGCATTTCTTAATTTGATGCTTGTGTGAATTTATCTTTGAGTTTTACTTTTTAACAACTAACCGTGTATATTAATGAAAATTATGCTACATTTAAATTTTCCAAGAATTTAATACCTTTTTTTATAGGGTAAGTTTTTAACTATCGGTCAGTACTACATCTTCGGTCATATAAGAAAAAACAATATAAAAATTGTTATTATTACACAGTGCTATCTAATAATAACAATTTTTTAGATTGTTTTTTCTTATATGACCGAAGATGTAGTACTGACCAATAATTAGGAACTTACCCTAGCCTATTATGATGAATAGTGAAAACAAGGGTTAATTTATTTTATTTATAATTATATTATCTACCTAATGAAATTATGCCGCATTTACTTTCAAAGAATTAATACATTTTCTCTGTAGTCTATTTTTTTTTTTTCAAAAAAATAGGCAAGAACTATTGATTTAAAATTATGATCTTTGTGTTTAAGGGATACTTTTACCGTGTTCTCAATTTGGCATCTTTGGTCAGATTTACCAGTCGAGCACCACCAACCGCATGGGTCCTGGGGGAGTGAGGGAGACGCAGCACTCTGTCTCCGACTCAGCTGCAGGAGTCAAGAAACTGGCCATTGGTCACCACATTGGAGACAGGTCAGTCAACTTACCGCTAGACTTTAGTATTAAGTTTGTGCTGCTTTATTTTAGCTGTGAAATAACACTTCAAGACGACTTTATTTCAATTCATTGTCTCATTGTTTTTTTACTGTAGATAACTATTGTTTATCGTAGCTACTTCTCTGGATGTTTTTTTCTTTACTCATCCGTACCTACAATAAGTAAAAGCGTAGATAATTCATCATCTACTGTAAAATCTCTTTAAACGTGAGGTTTCACATTGAAAAATTAGACATAAGACCTCTTATAACATATTAGTTAATTGCAAGAGGTTAACTAGTGATTTTAGCTCTTCATGTTCCTCTTGAGTAATCAATTAAAGTTTTTCTATTTATTATCTTCTTTCTCATTTCAGGGGTCATGTGATTGAGAGAGAGCAGAACAGAGAGGGAGAAGAAGAGAGGCAGGAGTTCCTCAATTTGGATGAGGGTAAGTGTAGAGAATAGTCAGTCTCCTACCAGACTATTTATTATTGATAGAACTCTTAGTTTTTGTGTTAGTTAGGCTCCCAGTTACTATTTTCCTCTTCATCCGTGAAAAAATATCACATGCGCTTGTGTCCCTTTTCGTCACATTCCTTGGTGACGAGTAGCTTTTCTGCATCCATGAACATTGTCACCGACTGGTGGTAGGTGACTTTGTTCATGGAGGCACTTTCCTTTCAGACTGCTTCTTCCAGTCCCTTGTATTTAATTTCCTTTTGACGTTTGGTTCCTAAGTTGACGTTAAACCCCTTCCGTGAATTATTTGTTAGAACTGAGAAAAAATATATCCACATTAATGGCACACCTCTGAAGTAAATAAATAAATTATGAAAGCTAAATTATTTACTTTGTTAATTCTTTCCATTGTACTTCTTTTTAACTGGAGTAACCACTTTGTTTTCAGAGGAGGCAGATGAGTTTGAGGAAGAGTTCAAACAGCGGGCAGGACGCAGACAAGCTGCTAGAGAAAGAGCACTAGCAGCAGACAATAGAGGTTAGTGGTGGTAGAGTAGAGAACACTTCTCTCTGTAGTTATCTTCCTTACTACACCAACTAGCGGTACAACTGACTATTTATCCATTTAACCCTAATTTATCAGTGTTTTTATTATATTATGATGCATCACTTCTAGAAGGTGTTCATATAATCATAATGTATGTCTGTTAGTTAGCTTATGTTAGAAAATACTTTGGATATTACCAGTTTCTAATTAGTTACCTAGCTATCTTTTAATAATATTTTATACTTAGAAGCCTAATAATTTAGTAAATATTGGGCTGAAAGACTGTTCCTAAGAACTGTTAAAATGTTTCTCTCTACATCAGCTCCTCTATCTGTTTCAGGTGGCAGGGCACCCCTAGCGATAGAGGAAGGAAGACCCAGACACCGTGAGGAGACCACCCCTCAGCCCCGACACAGCACCTACACCCCAAATGGTGAGAGATGTTTATAATGTACGCATTGTAGCACTCGGAATTAGCTAAAAAATATATTGGAGAACCACAGCTCTGAAAGAAGTCGTGAAGTAGCTAATTTGTTTGCGTATCTTTCGCACGGAGTTATAGAAGATTTAATGATGTTTAGAAGACAGCTTAAAGATTCTAATAATTAATGAACCTTTTTTTTATGTTAAAAGGGTCGCGTAAAGACTTTGAGATTCTTGTGGGTAGTGAGCCTTATGAGAATTAGTTGGGCCACCGAGAATGTAGCCGGCTAAGATTGATAGATTCCAGTTGGAACTCGTGGTATATAATGTTTGAAAATATAAGACATGTCGTTCAGTTGTCAGTTAGTAGAAATTGATACTCATTCCGTGCCGTCAAAAATGAATATTTTCACTAGCTGTATCAATTTTATGTACACTGAAGGTAGTCCTGTTTATGTAATATTTATTATTGTCCCTGATTTCACTTTTACTCTCAATAGTTTAAACTGAAATCAAAACTAATTTAGTTGATGAAAACATTTATCCATGTTTTTAACAAATGTAGATTATTTATAGACTAAATTTTTTTTTATATATATATTTTGCTATTTAAAAGTAGAGTTAAATTAATTCTCTGTTTTAATACTTAATTCCTTTCATGCATGAAATTTGTTCATTGAAATATATAACAACATTGTTCCATTTTTCAGAGTCCTCTTCTTACCGTGAGAGAATTGAACCTCCCCGTCACTACCCTCAGGACACGACTAACTACCTACCTTCTACCTCCAATTACCTGCCTACAACCTACTCCAGGTACCACCGCCCCTCTGCGAGGTACTCCCGCCCCCTGAGTTACTCTACAGGGTGAGTAACTACTCTAGAGTGTACCTAGGCAACTGTAGTCCTGAGTAACTACTCTAGTGTACCTAGGCAACTGTAGTCCTGAGTAACTACTCTAGTGTGTACCTAGGCAACTGTAGTCCTGAGTAACTACTCTAGAGTGTACCTAGGCAACTGTAGTCCTGAGTAACTACTCTAGAGTGTACCTAGGCAACTGTAGTCCTGAGTAACTACTCTAGAGTGTACCTAGGCAACTGTAGTCCTGAGTAACTACTCTAGAGTGTACCTAGGCAACTGTAGTCCTGAGTAACTACTCTAGAGTGTACCTAGGCAACTGTAGTCCTGAGTAACTACTCTAGAGTGTACCTAGGCAACTGTAGTCCTGAGTAACTACTCTAGTGTACCTAGGCAACTGTAGTCCTGAGTAACTACTCTAGAGTGTACCTAGGCAACTGTAGTCCTGAGTAACTACTCTAGAGTGTACCTAGGCAACTGTAGTCCTGAGTAACTACTCTAGAGTGTACCTAGGCAACTGTAGTCCTGAGTAACTACTCTAGAGTGTACCTAGGCAACTGTAGTCCTGAGTAACTACTCTAGAGTGTACCTAGGCAACTGTAGTCCTGAGTAACTACTCTAGAGTACCTAGGCAACTGTAGTCCTGAGTAACTACTCCAGAGAATACCTAGGCAACTGTAGTCCTGAGTAACTACTCCAGAGAATACCTAGGCAACTGTAGTCCTGAGTAACTACTCTAGAGTATACCTAGGCAACTGTAGTCCTGAGTAACTACTCCAGAGTATACCTAGGCAACTGTAGTCCTGAGTAACTACTCCAGAGAATACCTAGGCAACTGTAGTCCTGAGTAACTAGCTACTCAAGTTAGTTAGTTAGTAACGATAAATGCTCTGAATGGCCTCATAAAGCTTTGTGTAGCTATTGAATATTAATGAAATTTGTCAAAAAGAAAATGTATGCCATTTAGTTGGATGTTTAAGAATTTCATATGAAATATATAGATATCACATTTGATTATGCAAAAGTTGGATAGAAAGGATTAAGCTTTTTATTGTCTTGACTAGAAGGTAGCTACTTACTTCTCTCATTTGACTAAATTATGTTAGTTTTTGTTAACATTGAATAGTTTCTTTAGTTGGTGCATGGTAGTTACAGTTCATTTGCTTCAGTAGTTAACTGTTATTGAATATATTATCTTTTTACCATTTTAAGGCAATAAATTAAATAAGGGGATACCCAGTGAGAAAGTTATGGTGGGGCAATAGAAGATTAAAACTCATCTATGGCTCCACTATGACTTCAACTGTTTATTTTTGCTGAATCTATATCTGCTATTTTGTTGATGTTGTCTCTGCTCTCTTGTTTCCCTAGCTTACTCTTTTCCCCTCTCTGTCCTATCTACGTTGCCTTTCCTCGGTAAGTCGTAGGTAAAATGACGGGTCAGAAACACGCACCGCAAACCCGCCAACTTACCCAGATGGGAAGTTGTGGTGGTGACACTAGATTAAAAGTAGCCCCTTTAATTATCTTTACACCCACCAAAATTTTATCTCTGGGTACCATTCACTAAGTAATACATCTACCGTTTGCAAATTTCTTTCATTCAAATTTAAAAAAATGAATTGATTTAAGGTACGGAATGTCAGTTATGCTCGTATCAGATTTTTACCACTGTACACTGTTGAAATTTAAAGAATGCTACTGTCACTCATCAAGAAATTAGTCGCAGGTGTCTGTTACGACTCGTGTTTCCAATATCACGTCTAATCATAATCTTTCCAGTGAACGTAAAGGTTAAAAGACAATTTAGAGTTTTCTCGTGAGTGGTTTGACTCCTCTCGCTACTCTCTTATATAATCACAACGCACCTCTCTACAGTTACACGAGTGTTGGAACTCCTCTCACCTCGTCAAGATACGGCACCTCTAGATCACGCAGGTACTGAATACGTCAAATGGGAAGATGGGGCATTATGAGATATTGATAATGATGGGGCATTATGAGAATGATGGGGCTTTTATTCTGAAAATAATGGGCTTTTTATTCTGAGAATAATGGGCTTTTTATTCTGAGAATGAAGGATCTTTAATAACATTGTTCACTATACTATCCTTTGAGTCACTATGAAACAGCAAGTAAAGACTTATTATCTCTTCTATGTGGTTTAGCTTCTGTCTTATAACTTTTAACTTTATGCAATGTGTTCCTTTTCACATTCTCTAACACACTCTATTCTTCTTCGACTGAGTCTCATGGTATAGAAATAGTTAAGGAAGGACGCCTCGAACCTATACAGTTGGTAAGGAAGCGTGCGGGTGTGGTAAACAAATCTTTGCACTGATGTCTCAGGCCAATTCTATGCTAGCAGATAAAACGTCGCGTTTTTTCACCGCCCAGTTTAATACGCCTTTTCAATTGATCACGGTTAAATGAATATAAGGCGGTAGAAATGCTAGTACAGACTGCAAATTTGCTTTTAATTCATTTAACCGTGATTAATTGAAGAGGCGTAAACTGGGCGGTGAAAATGCGGCGTTTAATCTGCTACTATAGAACAGCTCTTAAATTAACAATATTTTTTTGTTGGAGTAATATCATCAGCCTAAAAATTGCTAAAATTTAACATGCTGCACTAATACCTAAAAAAAATTAACAATTGGGAGTTTTTCCGTAATTTTAAGTTTGTACGGATCTCAAACTGAATATTTTACGCCTTTGTAAAAAAGGCATCAAAATAGATATTTCAAATCCCCACATAGGTAGGTACTTTTTCTTCTCAAAACTGTGATTTTCTTCCCATTTCTCCTCACCTAATTTTTATATGCTTTTGGAATTATTATGTTAATATACCCGCATGTTTTGTGTGTTTGCTGATAGTTAAATGGGAGTGTTTTAATGGCTTTCTTGTAATTGCATTTTACACTCTATGTTATATTTAATACTAACCATTGATTCTAAACTAGTTTTAAAGGGCCGTACACACGCAGGGTTTTTTAAGTCTTTCCACCAGGTTTTTTGCTAAGCTCCTCCTTTTTTCCACGAGAATATAAAAAACGATATAATTGTTATTCATTTCAGTTGGTATCCATGATACCTGCAGGTATCATGGATACCAAAAAATAATTATACGATTTATATCGTTTTCTCTTATATTCTCGTGGAAAAAGTAGGAGGAGCTTAGCAAAAAGTCTGGTGGAAAGACTTATAAAACCCTACGTGTGTACGGCTCTTTAGTTCCCGTGCATGGTTAGCTTGTAACTGTTCATTCTTTTGCATCTTCTTCTTGTGAGTTTGGTGTCTTAATTAAAACTGCATATCACTAATAACTTGAGATTAGGATGCGTTGTATGTTATTGGACAGTTCCACAATTTCAAACGTAGAAAATGTACAATTTAACTTGTTATTATATTTATTGGTATCCATGATACCTATTAAAATGTTGAATTATGTATTTTGTCTAGTGTGATCGAAGATGTGGAACTGTCTGATAACTCGAGACTTGCCCTAAGGACCTTATATCGTAGAGATACAATAATAAAAGGCTAACAACTTTGAATCTTTATTCATTACATCAAAAAAATGATATACTGAAACTAACAGTCCACTATCAGTGTGCAAATTCGAAATAGGGTAAATTCTTAATTATCGGTCAGTTCCTCATCTTCGGTCATATAAGAAAAAACAATTATATAATAATCATTTCACTAGGATTGGTTGAGTAAAAACAACCAACACGGGTTGTTTTTACTCAACCAATCCTAGTGAAATAATTATTTTATAATTGTTTTTTCTTATATGACCGAAAATGTGGAACTGACCGATAATTAAGAATTTACCCTATTTGTTGAGTTTACTTTTTGGTGACAGATTAGTAACCGAATGATTTTTTTTTCTTGCCTATTACCAAATGAGTTATTTCCAAAGAGCATTGTTATAAAACCAGTGTACTTTCCCGTTAAAAATACACGTCAATACCAATTTATTACCCGTTATTAGGTTACTTTTAATGAATTCAATGGAAATTAAATTTTCTGCATAGTCTAATTTATTTTATAGATAAAATACATTTAAAAATTGAATAAAAACAGGGGAATTTAAATATCAAGTCAATATATTCCCGTGCGTATCATAGTTACATTCTTCATATTTAATACCTGTAGTGTAAAAGCGGACACCAAATAAATAAATAAACACACGAGGGAAATTATTAGTATGGATAATAATGCTATTTGGAAATTATCTATTCGGTAATGTATGAGAAAAAATAAGCATTCTGTATTTGAGATTATAGCTACCTAATAATATCTAATTTTATTTGCTACACGCGATTTTTTTAAAGGATTATTCAAGAAAATGTTACTTTTCCCCCCCAGAGGTCACCCTTACGAGGGCGCCAACCAACCGCACCCTTCAAACAGAAGCAACAGACATCACGGCTCATAAGTCATTTAGATCTTGCGATATTAATGCTTTAATTAGTTTCTTAGGCCAGTTTCACACTGGGCGGTTTTTTTTCTACCAAATTGCAGCAAAAAAACGACTAATCTGAGCGAACATGAAACATTTTCATGCTGCGGCATGAGAAAAACGTTTTGAAAGGGCCTATGGCCTATTTCACACGGGTCGTTTTTTTCAAAATGCAGCGTGAAAAACGCCCACGCCCAATCTTAAGTGTACATACAAAACACGTACGTTTAATCAGTCATAGCGTTTTTCCATGCAATATTTCTTTGCTGCGGCATGAAAAAAACGCTGATGTGAAAAGGGCCTTATTTCATAGGAGTTTTTTTTTCAGCAAAATCAGCATGAAGAACACGTAGGTTTATTCTGTTGTAGTGTTTTTTCATGCGGCGTGAGAAAAAACGTCCATGTGAAATGGGCCTATAAAGGTATAGGAACTGACGAGGATGGAATTACATAAATAATGTATTGACTAAACCTATTTAATCTTTAGATGAACTGTAAATAGTTGTTTACTGTGACGGTTGTTAACTTTCTTAGTTCTATTGGCTGTTGTTTAACAACCTATTTCTAGATGTGAATTGTCTTCTTTATTTAGCTCTAACATTTGGGTGTGTAACAACTATTTAAATACTTTCTCTCTATTAAGTGGGATATAAATTCTGAGCAATTTAATACGACTTAAAAAATATCAAATGTGGAAAAGTAAAGCACTTTTCTTTAAAGTGTTCCGTGTAACTTTAGTTACTTAAATTCATTGAACAAACTATGTACAATGAAAAAAATAGTCTATTGCGATGAATAAAATTGACTAAACATGTTCTTGTTAGTGTAAACATGTTCTAGCAGGTTAAAAACATGTTCTAGCAGGTTAAAAACATGTTCTAGCAGGTTAGAAACATGTTTACTATAATTTCCCCTTGCTTATCACCTTTTTTGTTTCTATCACACAGATATCATTTTAATTGTGTGTGCTTTTCTATTTCAGTAAGTTTAGATTATTATTTTTATGACGATTCGATTTAATATTAAGGTGTGAACCTCCAGTTTGTTTAGTAACTTTTAAGCTAGCACACTAATGATTAGGGTTGTGACGATATGCTTTATTAATCATAGAGAATATTACAGACGGAGAGAATTAAAGAATGGTTCTACACCAGCGGTATATAGTATTCGATACCATTTCATTTCCTCTGTGATATTCTTAAGATCTATGATTTATAAAGCATATTGTCACAACCCCAGTGACAATATGCTTTATAAATCATAGAGAATATTATAGACGGAGAGAATTAAAGAGTATTGAATGGTTCTACACCAGCGGTATATAGTATTCGATACCATTTCATTCCGTCTGTGATATTCTTAAGATCTATGATTTATAAAGCATATTATTACAACCCTACTAATCACTTTATTTGTCACGTCTGAATATAGTGCAGCTATAGTGTCATAGCCAACTACAGTGTGTTCGGATGATGTACTTTTCCTGTTGGTACACTGTAAATAATCACTTAGTTATTTCGTAGTCATTTGCAGAGGCCAGTTGTTAAAAAATTAGTTCATCTAATTTGCAAATATTTCTAATAGTTCACGCATCACATTATTTTCCACACTATTCTCTAATAGGGTCAGTTCTTAATTATTGGTCAGTTCTACATTTTCGGACACGTAATAAAAAACGATATAATAATAATTTATTTTTTATTATTATATCGTTTTTTCTTACCTGTCCGAAAATGTAGAACTGACCGATAATTAAGAACTTACCCTAGTTCTAGACATTCATTTCAATAAGTTTATTCAACTTGGTGAGAAATTCTATGCTAGCAGAAAAAAAACGCCGCGTTTTCACCGCCCAGCTTACACCTTTCCTATTAATCACGGTTAAATGAATGGAAGGCGGTAGAAACGCTGTTATAGACTGAAAATTTTCTTTCCATTCATTTAACCCTCGACTGGTGGAAACGCGACGTTTTATCTGCTTGTATAGATGAGCCTGAGTGAGAAATTCTGCTGGGTTTATTTTCATGTTAATTTTTCTCGAAGTTGTTTATTTATTTGAGTGTCAGTTTAAACTCTCCAAAGATTTTTACCTCATTAGGATGATTGAAGTGGGTACTTAGATAATTACTGTAAGCATCTTCTTAATTGTTGCTAGTAAACATTGTAGAAATAATATACCGCATGTAATTAACCGGTCGTTTTATTTCTCAGTATTGGTGATATTCATAGATTGTAATTAAAAATCTAATCTGAAGTAGAACACCCTTAGGTAGGCCTTCTTTTTGTTATATTGTAGGTCTTAGGTTTTATTTAGTTTGGCGCTCTTTTTCTTCAGCTTCCCTTTGTATCTCCTCAAATTCTTCTTCTTATTTCCTCTTCCTTCTGCCTTGCTATATCCATGGATAAGCAGACTGACTGTGTAGGTCTCTTATCCATGGGTGTCTATTCTTGCCATCCATGCGCTGGGTCGACACGGTTACCTGTGGTAGCCGAGTAGTCGACCTAGTGCATGGAGCGTACTTTCACTGTCCCCTCTTCTAAGAAGGCCTTCTTCTCTTCATGTCTCTTTGGATCACCTCGTAGTGGATAGGAACAACTTTTAAACCTTGAATATAATAATAATAATCTGAAGTAGAACTCGGTGTTCTGAGTAAGAGAACTACCCTGTATAGCAGTCAAAATGGTCATTTTAGGAAACTGATGGCCATGACAGTCTAAAGAAAATTTGTTCACTATAGCGGGTAGTTCTCTTACTCAGGACACTACATCCACTCTAGAGGATGTAGTGAATACTTTTTCCAGTAGTGAAAAATGTTCCAATGTAGTTAGGGTAAGATCTTAATTATCGGTCAGTACTACATCTTCGGACACGTAAGAAAAAAATATATAATAATTATTATTTAACTTTAATATTAATTGGTATCCATGATACCTGCAGGTATCATGGATACCAATTAATATTAAAGTTGAATAATACTTATTAGTTATTATATATTTTTTTCTTACGTGTCCGAAAATGTTGAACTTACTGATAATCGAGATCCTACCCTACAGGGGGAAATTAAACAATTTTAAACTATTTAAATTAGTTAAAGTTTACAATTTGTGTGGTATATACAGATAAGTATTTCAAACTGAGGTCTCTCCAAAATGAAACTGCACAAGGTACCGATTAGGTACCTGATACTTTAGTACAAAATGCCAATAATTCTATGTACATACCAAAAGTTAATATTATCTAATAAACATACCTAATTTAAGCAATACTGAACATATTAAGGGCCGTACACACGGGAAAGGTTTTTCAGTCTTTCCATCAGACTTTTTGCTAAGCTCCTCCTACTTTTTCCACGAGAATATAAGAAAAACGATATAATTATTATTTATTTTAGTTGGTATCCATGATACCTGGAAGTATCCTGGACATGGATACCAACTGAAATAAATAATAATTTTATCGGTTTTTCATATATTCTCGTTGAAAAGTAGGAGGAGCTTAGCAATAAGTCTGGTGGAAAGACTGAAAAAACTCTACGTGTGTACGGCCCTTTAGATTGGATACCAAGATTCAGTAAATCTCCTCTAGATGCCTAATATATTGAGATCTTTATACACCTAAATAATAATATGTACACTTTAGCATGGCGAAAGGAGCATAGAAAACATGTTGGTATCAGACTCTCGAGAACTATTTTATAGTACTAATTTAGAGTTGTTACAGTAGAACTCCTCTATAGTGAACTCCTCTATAGTGAATACAGTGTCCTTAGTAAGGAAGTAGCCTCTAGTCTTATAGTATAGTACAAATTTTCTTTAGTCTGCCATGAATCTTAGAAAACCGATGGCTATTTTATGGTAGACTAAAGAAAATTTGTTCACTATTAAGGCTACTTTCTAACTCAAGATTTCACTATAGAGGAGTTTTATTGTAGTTTATGGTCTAATTTAGTAGAGAAGTATAAGTGAAGAATTGTATGCAATATCACAAAAAAAGTTAGGTTACAACCGTTTTTAGCAAATAACGTCTAAAACATCCAAAGAATTTTAAGTAAAACTAATACTATACGTGGCACTATGAATATGGTACGTCTTGAAAAAATAATTTACATGTGGAATTAAGACCATAGTTGTTAATAATATAGGACTGACAATTTTACCTATTTAGAAGTCTCCATCGTTGTTTGTTATACCTAATCACTTTCAAATGTCAAAATAAATCAAGTTTCCCTCAAAGTATAAAAATATGCTTTCTATATTTGTAATCTGGTCTAATTGTTTGGAACAATAAGTTAAGTGTTCATAATACTCTAAGTCTCCGAAAATGAACAATAGTAGAAATTGATAATTTCTTTTTCTTTGATTATGTACACTACACCATTTAGTTTTGAAATTGTTCACTAATCATTTTTACTAAAGAAAAGTTTCATTTAAACTCCGTGCATAAAAAATCCTTCATTTAAACGGACGACAAAAAAGAACACTTTTGGAGTAAGCAATTATGGACATCCAGAACTGAATAAAAAATATTTCTATCCGTTCAAATAAAATTTAACTAATTAATGTAATACCTAAAATCAAATTAATTAAATTGGAATGTGAACTATTGCACCATTTCTTAATATAACACAAACAAAATAAAGATTTAATGCTTATTAAAGAGAGCCATCTGTTTAGAAACTTTTTTGAGTATTTAAAGGTTGGATTATGTCAACATGTTACAACTAAAACCTACTAAATCTATCAGGATTGAACCAGTCTGAACACGTTTCTGCATGTCTGAACTTGCTTCTTCGTGTCTGAACACGTTTCTACATGTCTGGACACGTTTCTACATGTCTGGACACGTTTCTACATGTCTGGACACGTTTCAATACGTCTGAACACGTTTCTATACTAACCCTATCACTGCATATGAGGAGGAGGTGCACCATGGTGCTGGGGCGCATGAACGTGCTGTGGTGGTTGTAACTGAGGTGGTATTTGTGGTGCAGGGAGTTGTAATTGAGGTTGTTGTTGTTGTTGTTGCTGCTGCTGTTGTTGTTGCTGGGTTGTTATCTGATGCATCAGCTGTGCATGATGATGCTGCTGAATCATCTGACCTGGTGCTGGAGTGCTGATTATTTCTTGTTCCAATATTTCTTCATCATGCTCTTCATCCATGTCATCATCACTGGCCTGATAAGATAAAAAAAATATCTTAAATCTTGTAATTATTTTTGATTCAAAGATAATTCATATGAAAAATTTAAAGGCTAAGTTACAAATTATCGGTCAGTTCCACATCTTCGATCATATAAGAAAAAATGATACAATAATAAAACAAATTGTTTTAATTACTATCTATGGTCACTGCAATTGAAATAGAAATTAAATAATAATTATTATATTGTTTTTTCTTATATGACCGAAGATGTTAAAGTGACTGATAATTCATAACTTACCCTAGCGCCTAAGTTTTTCTGAGCTAGCTAATAAGAAGACATACCAGCTCATCCTCATCTCCGAAGAAGTCCTCCTCATCTGACGCATTGGAAGGACCAGCCTCGGAGGAGCCCTCCCCACCTCCGACTCCAATAGTGTGGCCGATATAATCTCTGTAATTTCGGGGGGAGGCAAAGTTGTACTTTCTCTTGTTGGGAATTTTTCCGTTTCTTGTTGGGTCCGGTGGGGGAAGATCTTCCATGCCCTCTACATACCTTTGGAAATTGCCTTTCTTGTACTCTCCCATTTGCTGAAAGGTAGGCAAGTGTTGAACTCATTGTTTGTAAATATAAGCAGAGTGGGGAGAAATAAAGAGAACGATATGGCGATGGATACAGAACTAATTTACTGATTAATATAGAAAACACTATAGGCAATAAGGAAATATTAGTATAGCATCCCCCACCTAAAATGTTAGTATAGCATCACCTAAAATGTTTAACTCTGACATTTTATCAGATCAAAATAGCAGAATGATAGCGACTCCAAGATACAACTATCACATCAATTGAAAAGGTTTAAATGTTCGGAAAACTTACCTCGTCATACCTCTCCTTGTCTTTGATTGCCATCTGAGTGTATTTCTCTTTAGTTGCTTCATCAGAATTGGACCACATCATCCCTAATTCTTTTGCCACCTTTCCCACACCGGCAGTCGGATTATTAGCTCGTAATTTCGGGCGCTCGTCCGCACAAAACCAGAAGAAAGCCGAACTGAAAAGAATCATTCATGTGATTTTTTCAACAAGGCGAAATTAAACATTAATAATACAGTGAAGAAATAACATACAGAGCACGTTTGGGAGCTCGGGGATCTTTTCTGTGTTTGCGTTTTCTGTTTCTTATTCTTGGGCCGCTGTAGCTTTCCAATTCCTTTGCATATCTGGCACGATCTTGAGCGGCCATGTCATTAAAATGCTGTCTCTCCACCTCATTCAGACTCTAAAGAAGAACAAAATAATTAAATGATAACTCATTGATGTGACAAACTTAGGCAATTACCGATCTATACTTTCAATAACCTACCCTCCACCTCTCGGCACATTTTTTGGAAAAATCTTTGAACACTATATTTTCACCGGGATTGCTATGTTTGAACTCTTCACGGCAAGTTTGTATGAAAAAGGCATAGGCAGACATACGCCCCCTGGGAGCATTTTCTGGTTTTCTATAACCTCGTGGATAGTGCCTATCGTGAACACGGAGAGGGGTCCTCCTCATAGCACGGCGAAACTGCCTACAGATTGGAAAAAAATATGGATATTGTGGATTTTCATATTGATAAAATTTAGTGAATACTTTTTGTCAAATAACTATTATTAACAGATTTATTAATTGAAAATGTATGGATATTATTAAATATAGAAATTAAACAGTGACCTTTTTTTTTTTGTAGTTAGTCTGCAGCTAATGGATTTTTATTTGATAAATATGACTATATTTTTTTATTAAAGCATTTAAATATTGGTATCTAGGATATGAACATTTGTATATCAATCGAAGTATTTGAATTAAATCAGCCTCTTCATCATCTAAAATGTTTCTAAAGTTTCATCATCTACTAGCTATACAGTATGTCCGCAAAAAAAAATGTATCCACTGCCTTGGATCAAGTGGTGAGTCCGTGGCCAAAATAATATCGCGTCTTGCAGGACGCTAAACTCCTTATTTTTGGGTCACGTGACTGGCAATCTAGTGTCAGTTTAATAGAAAAATGATATAAATGAAACAAAATTTAATGGAGAAATAATATAACTGAAACAAAATAAGGTTTTACACCATCTTCCTTAGCGTCCTGCAATCGCTGCAACACTTCCTCTTTCTAGAGCAGTTTATCATAACTCTATGCCTTGGATCTACATTATTCATAATTCCACGATAATATGCATAATATGTTGCCATAATGTTGGTACCATAGATACGTAGATTATTATTAATGAATAATAAATTCTAATTAAAAGATATAGTCAATGGCAGTGGATACATTTTTTGCTGACACACTGTATTTTATAGATCAATTCAAAACAAATTGGAGTAACTTACCTATACCTGCCAGGCCAAGGACTCATTTTCTCGGGACTCCCCTTGCTCCAAGCTTCCCCGAACATTATGAATTTGTTATATAGCAGTCTACTCTATGAATAAAAGAATGTGGCAAGATAAACTTTACCAATTGATGATATTCAGTGTTGCTTATTCTCTGAAAGTAAAATATTAAATGTATGAAACTTGTAGAACAGTTAAATGAAACTATCATCCATACACAAAAATAAATAAATAGTTCAATTCATCATAATATGATCTCACTGAAAGATCCATTATTTCCCAGTCTGCAGAATATGAGAGATATTCTCTATGAACAATTTTGAATCAATTCTTATGTTTACATTAATTTTGCTTCAAAAACATCTGAATTAATCTCTATGTTTACATTAATTTTGTTATGAACAGTTTACCAGATTCTGCAGATTGGAATTTATTTCCAATCTCAATCTGCAGAGTAGAAATTATCAGGAGAATTACTAAAGTCTCAAAAGTTGAAGCAATTTTCACAATTCAAACTTTCTAGTCAGGAACAAAAATATCCTCAACATTGAGATTTTAATATCCCTCTAGATAGCTAATATGCAAATTCAGTTAACTTAAAATCTTTTTAGATCAAAATAAAAAATTTACATGAACATAATAATTCACTTTATTTTTCTCAAGTCAGGATGAAAATTAGCCAAGTTTGAGATTTACTGAAACTTTTCAGTAAAAATGGCATATTAGTCGCAGAAATTACTATATGGGAAAAATTAGTAAACACCTACCCATCTTGACTAAATAAATTCATTTCTGAAAAATATAACTCCATCAATGTTATTTTCAGTTGATATTCCTACCTAATACAAACCCAGTCTGCAGAATATGGCACATTTTTAACATTTTCTGTGCAAACAATCCTTAATTTCCTCCTATATTTACATGTATTTTACTGAGAACAGAAGTCAAAATGAAGGATTTCTTGGAGAACACTTTACCAGTTCCTGTAGTCTGGATACAAACCAGTCTGTATTTGGTGGTAAATCCCACTGACAGGAGACAATAATATTTGAAAATAATATTCTGGCTAAGTTGATGGATTTTTAGTTATTTATTCCTATGTTACCAATTATTTTTCGGTGGATAATTTGAGAAAATGTTGGTGGATCAGCCAAATTACTGAAAATTTATGATGCATTTTTTCAGCTTTTTGAAAAAATCAGTGGGATTTTTTTGCACCAAATACAGACTGGAATACAAACAGGCCATAAGACAATTAATGGTCAGAGCAAAGATGTAATACTCACATTAAGGGTACAGTTACTATGGACGCATATTCAAGCGATTTTTCGCACTGACTACTTCTGATGAAATCGGATGAAAATCAAATTCATACTTTCCAATGGGAGTGGTTACAGTGGCTGCGATTTAGTCGTCAGAATACGTACGAAGTTGTCACAACTTCAGCGTTCAAATGAGTTTGATTTTTTCATGCGACTAGCGTCAAATTCGGTAATTTTTGTGTTTAATTCTCTTATTTCCAATTGCTGTTACTGTTTACTCATGCGTTTTGAAAATATATTATTAGATAGTGATACTATAATATAATACCTATTAGTACATATAAATGCTTGAATTTTTTTTAAATAAAATTGAATGTACTTATAGTTCTATAAAGAAAATAATCTTATATTTTTATCTAGGTATTTCAAAAATGTTGAGCAGTGAAAATAATAATCGAATTAGCGTCGCGTCTATTATTTCAGAGGCACACAGGTAGGTGTTTAATTCCTCCTGAACATTACCTCAAATAAACATAGTTTAGACCCCAATATTAATTGGGCAGAAACATACTGACGATCAGAAATGGCGTACAGTGTAACCACCTCGCACTGACGATCAGTTCTGACGATATCGTCAGTGAGAAAAATTGCTCGAATATGCGTCCATAGTAACTGTACCCTTAGATACACCAGTCACCACTTTAAGATATTAGGGTTAAAAAATGCATTGTGCTGCCACTGTGTTTTACCTAGGCTAACTTAGCTACTGTTGCTACGCATCACTACATAATACATTTAGTTTAATTGAAAGATTGTAAAGAAATTTTCACAAACTTGTTTCAGCAAATAGATAGTTCCAAGTAAAATAGTATGGCTCATAAACTCTCCATTGGTCTCTCCAGTTTTCTCCAAAACAAAAATCACCAAATTTCTCTCTAAAAATAAAATGATCAAATTATCATAAATTCTCTCCAAATATTGAAAATAACATTGTAGCATACCAAGTAAAATAGTATGTCTCATAAACTCACTATTTGTCTCTCCAGCTCTCTCCAAAATTCAACAAATTCTCTCCAAAAAATGATCAAATTTTCATAAATTCTCTCCAAAATAACATTGTAGCATAGGAGAAAAATAGATAAAACTCGCCATTTGCAATTGAAGGGCTCAAAATAACTGTCACAAACTCGACATTAAAATGGCGACTTATTACTTGGGTAGCATAGGGTAAAAATGGATATTTTTATTATTTCTCAACATTTGCAATAAAAGAGCTCAAAATAACTTAAATAAGTAATAACTGTCACAAACTCGACATTAAAATGGCGAGTTTCCAGACTGCAGAATATGGAACATTTTTCCCAGACTCTCTGCGGGAGTTTTTGATTGAATTTTAGAAATTTGAGGTCTCTGCGGGTGATCTTGAATTAATTCCTATGTTACCATTAATTTAGCTGCGGGATATTTTGAATTAATTCCTATGTTACCATTAATTTAACTGCGGGAGATTCTGAATCTGCTACTGAGAGTCAGAGAGTAACTGTCTCTCAAATTAAAATCTCTGCAGGAGAAGAGACACATTCTGCAGACTGGTCGCAGGATTAATGATTAATCCACAAATCCTGCTCTACTTTTCATACTGGCTCGGGCTCCCATATTCTGATTTCTGAAGACTGGCAATATTAGTAAACTATCTCTGTGACTCCGTCTCTCCAAAATAACATTGTAGCATAGGAGATAATTATATATTTCTTGCCGTGTGCACTTGGCCTTTAGGAAGACGTTAGGGCACAAAATAAAAAAATTATTGTCATAAACTTGCCAGAAAATGGCGAGAAAGGCCATGAGTTACTTTTTTAATTTGTTTGTCCAACAATTTACTTAATGCTAATTGAAATGAACCTTACAGGTATAAAAAATATGTATTTTGACCCTTATAATAGTTAATAACAAGCCTTCTTACTTTTAACGCATACCTTCTGTACATTTTACAAACACAATTCTCCTGAAACTCGGAATAAAATTTCAATAAAAAATTTAGTGCCAACAAAGGAAATGCACATTAATCGTCACGATCTCAATTATTTTCCAATTTTTGGAAAGCTGAATAATTCAACTGAATTTTTCAATGAATTTCATCAATTTGTCTTCAATTTAGAACTATTAATTAATAGTAATTCGACTAATTTCTACCCTGGTGTTTCATAACACTAAACACGGTACTAAAACCTAACACCAGTTTACAAATTGATGAAAAAACTAGTTACTTTCGCAAAACTGCAGAAAATTATGCATTGATTGACATTTATTTATTTGTAATCTTGTTATTCGCATAACTCGAAAAGTTATGTGATCAAGGTCAAGATCGATTGAAGCGGCGGCGAAGATATGCACTCACCTCTTTTTACTTTATAGTTAGTTTATATTGAAATATTATACCTGCAAATTTATATACAAATAACGTTAGCATTTCTATTGGAATATCTCTTAAATATCACATTCGAAAATATTTGCATCATTTTAAAGCCAAATTATTAGGGTTGCAACAATATGCGTTTAAAATCATAGATTTTGAAAATACTATAAACGGCGAGAGATAAAGAGTATTGAATGGTTCTACACCAGTGGTATATAGTATTCGATACCATTTCATTTCGTCTGTGATATTCTTAAGATCTAGGATTTTAAATACATATTGTCACAACCCTATGCACAAAATCTTACCCTTCATCTGCAATAGTTTTCATAAAATAAATACCTCAAGTTCTGAACCCTAAAAGTTATTTTATCCCGACTTATCTGAAGCTCAATCCGTACACGGTTGCTCAACTTTAACTTTGCTGATGTGCCACATCTACAGATTGCTGTCCCAAAATAAGGCCACCCTCCGTGTACGGGTTAACTGTAATTTTTTTTCATTAATCAGTCTTCATTTTATATTAACTCTCTGGAAAAAAAAATTCTGAACATAAAGGTTCATATTCGTTACCTTTTGTATGGGTGCAATAATACACAGCCGATTTTAAGAAGCACTTTAATATGGATAAAGTTTACATAGAAATATATAAAAGAAACTTAGCTACTTGAAACAAGAAGTAAAAGGATAGTAACACTACGACAAAACATTTCGTAATGATGAAGATATATATCATAATTAAATTACTATAGGAATAGTTAGTGGATATACTACCACTAGAAAGTTCCTTAATAATAACTAGGGTTGTGACAATATGCTTTATAAATCATAGATCTTAAGAATATCACAGACGAAATGAAATGCTATCGAATACTATATACCGCTGGTTCAATACTCTTTAATTCTCTCCGTCTATAATATTCTCAGGATATATGATTTTAAAAGCATATTGTCACAATACAAAATTAACACCAAAATTGGCTACATGAAGGTTCTAATTTTGATTTCTTGGTGGTGAATAAATAAACCCAATTTAATTAAAACTCATAAATGATATGAAGGGATACATTTTGTAGAGGTAGAAATATAGTTTGTATAAATAGTTAATATGATTTTGTTCCCATGTTTCTCTGGAACTTCAAAGATGCCTAAATATAATAAAAATGGCAAGAATTATTTTATTAATTCAAGATAACTTAACTCAGCTAAAAAAATATCTTAGAACTATCTATCTTCTTTACGAACCAATTTGCTAACTAGGATATAATATCTTCATAATTTTCTTTGCTTTAAGTACTCCTTAGTTCTACTAACAAGATATAGCTGAAGATTATGATAATTAATATAAAATAGAATTTAAAATAGTAGCGACTAAGTCGATTACTCGAGATATTCATCTGAGATTCAAACTATAGCTAATATCTTACTGACCCAGGAATAAAATACTTAATATTTATTGCATTACTACAAAGTAAAGACATAAACAATAAGAATAGATTCTCTTAAACTAAAAGTAAAATGATGCGGTATCAAAAAAGTGAACTTCATAATACTGAACAAGAATTGTGGCTCTTTAAAAATCATGATTATCGAATAGGGTTAAAATATCTTTAGATTCTTTTTTCCATCTAATTCTCTTTGGTATGATTTGTATGCTTTACTTCATTGGCACATTTGTTGATTCGCATCAGATGTTATTATTGCTAGAGCAGAGTTTCACCTTCCACAGGCCACAGATAAGCACACCACCACTTTTCTCATCGTGGCAGAAAGGTCTCCACTTTTCCGCTGACTCTCATTTCTTCTTATTCTTGCCCAGTGTGAGGGTGTTGGCAGCCTGCTGCGCCTTGCGTCTACTCAACTCACTCCTCTCATCTTCTATCCTCTTCTTCATCTCCTCGTACCTTTTCTTCTCCTCTGCGTGCTCTCGCTTCAGCTGATCATATTTGGTGTAAAGCTGAAAAGAAAGAGTATGATTAAACTTGTTCAACATATCACGTCGTCCCCTCCCTTCTTCTACTCTCATCCTTCTCCCCCTCTACTTTCGTTCTTCTGTAGCTACCATTCGGAATTAACTAAAAATATATTAGATAACCATAGATATGAAATAAGTCATAAAATGTGTCTACCTGCCTTAGAGTCTAGGCAGGATAAGTCATAAAATGTGTCTACCTGCCTTAGAGTCTAGGCAGGATAAGTCATAAAATGAGTCCCACGAAGTAATGGAAGATTTGATGACAGCTTAAAAATTCTTGTAATAATAAATGAATCTATTTCTATGCGAGCCAATTAGTAGTTTATGACGTGAGAGATTCATGTGGTTAGACCCAACCAAGTTATGGACAGGGTATTAGCTCATTAGTGATTTCCAGTTAAGATGCTTAGAAATGCCCTAAAATATTAGACATAGTGTTCAGTAGTTCAAGTTCAGTTAATTAGGTTCAGTTCTGAGTCTGTACTTCAGACCGGCCCGTCCTGGCTGGTCTAGTCTGCTCTCATCTGTACCAACTACTGTAACCATTCAATCAGATTGTACCATCTTGATACTCTACTGTGCTCTAGATTATAAAAATAATTGAAGAAACCCACAAGTCATCATTAACCCGCCAATGTATAGTTACAATCCTTTCCATACAACCATCACCTTCTCCTCTCTACTCACATCTTTCTCCACCTCCTTCAGCTCCGTCTCCTTCTCCTTAACTCTCAGTACAAAGCTCTGTCTCATCTCATCTTCCTTCCTCTGCAGCTCAGCTCTATGCTCCTCCCTCTTCTGTTCAAACGTCTCTTGGAAACTCTTAGGTTGGTTGTTCTCGCCGATGTCACTGAAGCCCATCTAGAGACAGGATATTATGTTAAAGTCACAGTAGCTACAGTTTAATTTAAGGCCCCTTTCACACGGCCGCTTTTCTCATGCCGCAGCAAAGAAAATGGTGCATGGAAAAACGCTAAGACAGATTAAATGTGTATATTTTTTATGTTATCTTAGATTGGGCGTTTTTCACGCTGCATTTTTGTTGAAAAAAAAAGACACGTGTTTTTCCTAAATTATTCTGTCCACCAATAGAATTGTGTCTGCTAACTAGCAGCTACTTCAAATAGATCAAACAATTTCTCCCTAATCAAATTTTCTACAATTAATTTAACTAATTTATATTCTGATAACATACTAATAAAATAGAACTGAAGTAATGAACGCTAGCTCACTAATCAGTTTTCTCATCAATGACAACAAATAGAATATCTTTTGAAGGGTTATTTCATACACATCCTTCTTTTCTTTAGCTACTACCTTCTCTAGCATTTTCTTCCTGTAGAGTTCATAGTGCATTGAGTGTGTAACTTCCCTCATGTCCTCCATGTTAGTCCTGATGAGCATCTCACGCAGCTTAGTGAAGTCGCAGTGACTGTCACTCTCAACTGAAAAAGTCAACAAGATAGGTTAGAGTTATTTAACTTATTTTAGACTGTTGTACTAGTTTTTCTGTGTCTAGGTGTAGAATAATTATTCTCTATTAAACTTGGATCATTAATAAAAAACATTCTATTATTATTCACAAATAGTTAAATTTCAATAATATTAATGAGTAACAGTTAAGAATAATTATAAAATGTTTTATAGTATTGATCTGAGTTCAGTGTAGAATAATTAGTCGGTCAGTTCTAATTTATCGGACGATTCCACAATTTTGATCATGAAAGAAAAATATAATCATTATTATTAATCATTATCTTAATTCGTATCCATGATACCAACAGGTATGATGGATACCAAATTAAAGTAATGTTTAATAATGATTATTATATTTTTTTTCCTTAAGCTATAGCTAGTTATGATGGAAAACGTGTAAATTAGGATTCTTCTTATAGTTTTTAATAGAATAATATTGTATTTTTAAAATAGAATAACCTTGATAGCTACATGTATATTTTATTCTTTCAAATATTTATTTCATGTTGGATGTAGTTACAAAAAGAGAATTAGAATTACATGACACTATTTAAATAACTTCACTAGAATTCAGTGTGAGGTTTATTAGACAAGAGTTATAACTAAAGAAATAAGAAATAAATTTCTAACTAGACTGCTTGCTCACCCTGGACTGTTCCCCATGGATACTGCCTTGCCCTCACCATCTTGTTGCCAACCCTGGCGAAATCAGTGCTACCAACCACAGCGAATGGCATCTGACCGTTCATGTCAGAGTTTGTCTGTTAGGGAATATATTAATTTATTCTCAGATAGGTACTATAGTGAACTCCTCTATAGTGAATGAGGTAGCATGTACCTCATATAGTGAACAAATTCTCTTTAGCCTGCGATGAAACCACATGTAAATTATTTGACCATGTTCATTGTAAGAACATCTAGTAAATTAATAATTATATACGTATATTGTTAAAACCCATATTAGGGTAAGTTACAAATTAAAGGTCAGTTTCACATCTTTGTTCATATAACGATAAACTAAAAAATAATGAAATATTAAATTGTTTTTCTTATATGACCGAAGATGTGGAACTGACCGATAATTCGTAACTAATCACCTAAATTAATAATCCTATTTCACCAATGGTCACCTTAGAGATGGTATCATCATCAGTAGGGAACTGGTAAAGTTGAATGCCGTTACTCTTGATGTCCTGCACAATCCTGGACTTGAACTTCAGCAGCTCGGCCTTGGAGATGGTGTCCGCCTTTGCGATGATGGGGATGATGTTCACTTTTGAGTCGAGCTTCTTCATGCACACCAGATCGATGCTCTTCAGACTGAAAAAACGAGATTATTACTTTTTATCAACAATTAGTAATCTATGTGGAAGCTACACAGCCAATTGTTTCATACATGAACTTCATAACAATTTACTAATATTCTAAATAAAACACAGAAATTTGGATAGGAAATAACTACCTAGTATTTCTTTATAAATTTATATCATAAATACAGCTATAACATTGCAGCAGAATATAAAAAATATAACTACTGAAATAGGATTCTGTTTTATAAATAATTCAGTTGATATAGAATTCTAAGACTAACGTTTAAAAGTGATGGCTTTAAAAAATAATTGCATTTGGCAGATAACTAAAGTGATGAAGTGTATAAAAGCAAATTTTATAATTACAATGTCTAGATATCTCACCCATGACCAGTAGGACAGATGAAGTAGAGGCAGGCGTGAATGCGAGAGTCATGAGCCGTGTTCAGTTGCCTGCGTATTTTGAGTTCCTCTTGCAAGTAGTCATCAAACTGCTTATCGATATAATCGACAATGGATGTGAAGCTATCGGCTTTGTTCACTTGATCTCCATAGCCAACTGTGTCAACAATTGTAAGCTGAAAATAGGAAAAACTTTGAATTAAATACTGTAGCTATTTAGTATTTTACACGTAAGTTCATCCCTAGCAGAATATAATTTTTTCCATTTTGAATTTTTACCATGGAAATTTACTTCTAGTTTAGAAAATCTAAATCAGATTCTTAAACTTTGGTTAGTTTCTCCAGACGTTACCCACTTGCATAATTATATTTTCATAGCATGTTTCTTGGAATATGAAATTAATACCATTAATAATAGCTAATGTAATATGTAATAGTAAATGACAATGTATTTCAACAAAATAAGGAGTAAAAAAATTGCTGGAAAATAAGTAGTGTAAATGGCCGTACACACGTAGGGTTTTTTAAGTCTTTCTATCAGACTTTTTGCTAAGCTCCTCCTACTTTTTCCACGAGAATATTAGAAAAAATGACATAAATTGTATAATTATTTCTTGGTATAATAATAATATCAATAAATATTAATTATATCGTTTTTTCTTATATTCTTGGGGCTTGTGGAAAAAGTAGGGGAGCTCAGCAAAAAGTCTGATGGAAAGACTTGGAAAAACCCTGCGTGTGTACGGCCATTTACCAGCTAATAGAAAATAAACAAAAACTACAATTACTGCATTACCCTATTAAACATTTACATTACACTGCTTAGGGTAATTTACCCATAGTTAAAAAAAACACTTCTAAATCAATACTTCAGTAATCAGGATTAAATTAGAAATGCCTCCTCTCTATCAGATGGCTACATCTTGGGTGATTTGTATTAATTTCATCTCACCTTGAGCTTGACATTTGACTCCTGCAGTTCATAGGTGTGAGACTTCAGTTTCACAGTAGAGAGGTTGTGAGGGGCAGGAGTGGACTCAAAGCTAGTGTTGAAGAGGGAGTCCATGAGAGTAGACTTACCCATTCCAGTTTCACCTGAACATATAGAAATATATTGAATAATGTTGTCTCTAAGAAGATAATAAACTATTCTGAACAAATTAGGAAATAATATATCTACCAATTTAAGTAAGAAACCTATCTTATTGAGAAAAATAATAGGAATAATAACTGGTCATTTGTTGTTACTTTTAAGGAAACTAAATACAATAGGAATTACATTTGAAATGAATATTTTTCATTAGAAATATATTAAATTAATTCATGATTTTTCATTATATTGGAAATATAGTTAGATTAGATATCTATTTCATTAATTAACTCACCGATGCATAGAATGTTGAACGTGAAGCCATTCTGAGTAGATTTTGACACCAGCTGATCAGGCAGAGAATCAAAACCTACATGACCATTGATTTTCAGAGTCCTGATCTTCTCATCCTGAAATGTGGAAAAACATACAAGTGTATAACAGTTCAATGTGAATTTTAAAGATTTAGCTAGCTATATAAAATAGGTAATAGTTCCTCACTGTAGGTAGAGACACCAACGTATTTTGAATATTAATTATACCATAACATCAATGACTTTAACTGACATGTATCGTCAATGTCAACTTATCTATAAATTTTGCTATATTATATATGTATCTAGTAGACTAGTGTATATTGATGATTGTCTATATATACACAAATTTCTTTATAATGTTGCTCTAAAATTAGCTTTTCTTCATCTTCAGGATATTATATAGGAGCTTGATGAATTGATCTCTTTTCTTCAATCAATCCTCATTCCACATATATTAGTGTACAACTTGCTGTCTATACTTTGATTACTGGAAATGAATTCTCCATACCTCAAACAACCATCCCATTTCATCGATACTCTCCATTAGACCATCGGAAGAGTCATTGGAGTCTAGTACTGCAATGTCAGATACGGGACACACAGACAAGGGGTTATTCCTACCGTACTGAATGATTTCATGCAAGTGGTTGTTGAGAGAACTAGAGCTCTCGTACATAACCACATCTCCAAAATCTAAACTAGAAGTTGAGGATGAATCCATTTTGCAGGAACACTCGATGTGTTACCTCAACAGGGGGAAAATGAAGACTGAACCAACTCATAAGGACAAAGGGCATCCAAAGGTCAAAATATAACAAATGTGAATGCATTAAGCAATTAAATTACAGTGCCACACTCAAACTAATATTTCATTCAGTAACTGTTATTATAGGACATCAGTTTATATTGTAGCTACATTCAAATTAGCTACTTTGAGTTGTTATATTTTCAATCAAGTAATTTTCAATCAAAAATTTTAAAATTTAATGAAACATAAAATTAGAAATTTATAAATATTTGATATTGGTTGAATAGCTATGTACCTAATTGAAAAATATTGTTTTTTTTAATGGAAAAAATTAATAATCAAAATATACCAAATTATAATTTTCTTATGATAGGTATAACATATGACAGTAGGAATTTAATATAGTCTAACAAACTTTGATATGGGCTTCAATTTAGCCAATTTCAATAAGATTTATATATTTTTTTTTTACATATGTTATATATGATTCTCTATCTGATAAGTTGATTGAAATAACTAGAATTTTTTTTATGTATATAGAGAGTCTGCTTTGCTTATGAAATTCTTGTATTCATTTTTATTCAATAATGGTTATTATTAATCTTATTATTATAGTGGAATCTGTAGTCTTATCACTCCCTCTGTATTACCAAACATGATTATTCTGAAGCAAAAGGTTAAAAGGTTTTCTAAATGCAACATAATCATATGATTAAAATAAATTGTAGGAACCTGTAAAGTTTTCTCCAATAAATTTTCTTGATATACTATTTCCTTACTATTTCCCAATAAAATACATATAAATATAGGAAATTTAATATTGTTTGAACAGAATAGAGTATGTTTCATAATCTGCAAACTGAAAAAGTGAAAATGGTCTTTTAATATTATAATTTTGAAACATCATTAGTAAGCTGAACTTTTAACTTTTAAGTAATGTAATCATTGTAATAATAAAACAAAATAATGAAAGAAAGGTAGTTAATTACTGTAAAATTTAAATTACAGAAAAGATTTATCTACCAAGTTGCAAGTTCCAATATTGAATATTGATGAGATTTCTACTAAACAGAATTTGACTGAATTTCAATTTTCTTATTTTCAAGAGGGTAAAGGGCATAATCGTAACACTAATTATTAATATAATTATTAATATTGAAAGGTAAAAGGTTTTAACAAAGATATAAATTTTTTAATATTGAATGTAAGAATATTAGAAAAAAAAGAGATTGATATTAATTGGTAATTACCCTTAGGAATATAAAAAAAATTGTTTAGCAAATGGTTTTTAAATAAAAAAATATGAAGAGAAATTGAAATTAATCTACATACCTAATTTTAAATAAATTGGCACTCAGAATGGAATGGTAATTCTTTTTCAGAGGAAAAACACAGAGGTTAATTTTCCGACTTTTCTCAAATGAGAAGAATTGATTCAATTGATTAGGATTAGGCTCCGATTTGGATTTGCATTAGAATAGCAAACTTCTGATAATTTATATATTTTTAATGATGAAATTCAACAGTTTTTTATTATTCAAACTCTTTAGAGTAACTGAATTAAAACCTAAGAAAAAGTGGGTAGCACAAATATTCTAAATCATCAATGAAGCAATACTAATACATCTAAATATATCACCAAGACACCAACTTTCTGTTTTTCAGATACGTGAAATAGCCAAATAGGCGTGGCTGTTTGAACAGGTAACGGTTTCCTTATTAGATATGAAATAAGGCAATGAATATACTTATATTAAATGCTAATTTATACAGAAAAATATGTCATACTATAATTCAACCTGAAAATTATTTAAAAACACTGAAATAACGTAATTACCCTGTGATTTTCTACTGCAACGGCCGCCATCTTTCCTGTCTTAACGAAATTTTCTCAAGTGGATAGAAAGTGATAAGCTAAAGTGCGGAAATTAAATAACTCTCCATAGAATGATTTTTAATAAAATATGAATTATTACTCAGTTCGATTAATATGGGAGGTTAAAACAATAAATGAAGAGTTTGGTTCCAAAACGCTATAAATCCATTTTGATCAATTTGAGTTAAAATGTGTTTTCTTTACCAAGAAAGTACAAAGATGAAAACCACTATTTTCTGTTTCAATCATTCACATAGCATATTGAGGTTATAATAACATAAACAATTCAAATCCACAATACCGACGAAATACAATATTGATTTAGGTGGAAACTCATTTTTTTCAAAAGTGGCGTTTATCGCGTTTTGGAACCAAACTCTTCAAATATGCATGCCAAAAAATGACTCTATTTTAGTTAGCTACCTATCGTGACATTTTAAACTTAGGACATTTTAAACAGACTGCAGGTGGTTTATAAAATGCTCTAATTAGTAATTACTAGGCAGATCGTACTTTTACTCTCTTATTTCTTCTAGGTTGAATCACAGTACAATTCTGTTTACTATGGTTGTATCCTTCGTCGAAATTTTTCGGCAATTGCTAGAATCGATCGAGTTTGGTTTTTAGGTACATTAAACCTAGTTCAAAAATGAAGGAAAAAAATAATGTGAACTTCAGATTATGCTGTGGATTAATCTATCCATTAGCAAATTTGCATGAATCGGCTTCGAATTTTCAATTGAGAATTGTCCGAAGCCTCTGAACGTTTCGATGCTTTCTTCCTTTTTGTGGATGCAAGATGGCACTCGCAAAGTTATGATGAAAAAATCTCATTTATCTTTTCTTATTTTTTTTATTAAAAAATGACATAAATTTTCAATTGAAAACAATACGAATCTTCATAATGTTTTTTACCTCGGGTAGAGCTAATAAGAGCTTTTGAATTCTCTTTGGCCCGGTTCTTTAGAAACTCTACTTTGCACTTAATTAAAATTGATTTAATGAATAACAGCCATGACAAAATAAAGATTGAGAGTTAGTTCTGAGAAAGAAATATTTAATAATGGTTGAATCATGAGATTGAAATGTGCTGTATGATGACAACCACTCGGGTCTATATGTTATTACAACAATTAATGGGGGATACAAGAAATTAATAAATATCGAAGGGAACGTTTTGGAAATCTAATAAAAATCGCTTTCTCTGTAATTCTTTAGTAATGAATTAGCTTCAATAATGTGATCTCTTTTAGAAACATTTATATTCAGGGTAGAGAAATTAATGTTTATAGGTACGATGAAAACAAATTGTCATATATTGTAATTTTCATGGAATGAATGTAGGTGCCTATAAAGTACTAGATTGATCATTTACTACTTTGATGAAATAATAAACAAGTATGATATTAATTTATTATTTAACTTTTTAAAATATTATTTATTAGTTAAATACTAATAGCAATATGCATCTATTTAATTCATATTATGTAACTTGTCAAAATCGACCAATTGTTTAGATTGTTCATAAATTTCAATGCCAGTTTTTCAATATAGGTATGCATAATTACTTATATGAGTTATTACTTATTAGCTTAGATATACTATATCTATTAAGCCGTACATGATTCTTATATTATTAATTCATATATTTACCTTCAAGCCTAGCTAACAAATCAGCATTATACTTATCAAATAAGTTAATTATATATTGACTTTTATATATAGGTTTTCTAATTTTTTTCAATTCAATTTACACTATAAATTAGTTCACTATTAATAGCATTGTTTTTTCTTTTTCTGGAAGTACCTATTATTAAGAGAATAGTTTTTCTGTTCATGGAAGTACCTAGCTACCTACCTGCATTTGGTGTAAAGTGCTTCACTCGCACTGAGTTTATGTGGCGCTATTGAACTAGAGCACTAAACTCTCCCTTGACTTTCATTGTTACACCCTTCTCTCTCTCTACAGTGTTTGTGCGTGCGTACGTACGTGTGAATACCGTGTGTACTTATCGTATATAATGTTGATTTGTTATAGTATATATGGTAAGTATATGAAATAAAAATAAAGGTGTATTTATTATAGGTAGAATATAATTAATTAAACAACATTACATATAATATGTAATATTATTTATTACATATTAGAATGTAATTATGTATTATTTCACTATTAGAGGAATAACTACTATCCATGATTTTTCGTTATTACTTTTATACTTTGTTCATGAAGCCGCTTTTCTTTCTGACTGCTTCTTCGAGTCCCTTGTATTTTAATTTCCTTTTGACGTCAGCGATATGGCCTTCGGTTCCGAAGCAGACGTTAAACCCCTAATCATTTAATTAATTATTTACTTATTGTGGTTCACAAGTTATCTGACAAAATAATATCTAATTTTATTTAGAAATGTAGAAAAAATGAATCTAATTATTTATAACAATTAAGAAATATAAAAACTTGTAAGTATCTATACTTCAGTTATAATTTTTATTTTATTAAATCTATTTATATGCCAAAAAAAATAAAAAAAAAATTGGAAAATAAAACTTCTTGCCATTAAGGAAATAATATCGTCTTTTTCAAAATTATTCTTGAATAAATGATATACTTTTTTAAATGTTACTATATATGTTCAATGTTCATATCTACATTTTACGAACAATTCTGCCAGAATTTCTTATATATATAACAAATTAATATTTATCAATTGATAGGATAATAAAAATATATATAATTTTTTTATAAAAGAATTCTTCAAGGGAAAATTCATCTAAGCTTATTAAAAAATAGTAGGTACATTAATTAAATTACTTTTCAAAACTTTTCATACGCACATTAAAATAGATGTAGGCCTAAGTTCCCTTATTTTGTAATTGGCGATGGTAGCTTGCGACGATTGTGACAGAGGAACACATGCTGTTATAGTTAATGTAATTAGGTATATACTTATTCGGTTATACCCAAAGAGAAAATTATAGTGGGGGCATATATATAGAAAAGTATATGGAGTTCTTAATCTTCTATAGTCCCACCGAAATTGCAAACTGGGTAATAAGGTTGATAAATCAGATTTAAAATTTTAAATACCATGATATATGTAGTAGAGTACAACTCCTCTATAATGAATTCCTGTATACTCCACTTTCCTAAGACTTTTCAATAATTATAGTAAGGCAATATGTTTTATATTCATATATTGTTGATTCAAAAGATTCAAAATTTAAATAAAAAGATTTTTTAAGTAAATTCCGGAATCACCCTGATTTTCAGAGTCTTGAGGTATGAAGTTCCCTGTATAACGGTTTAAAACAGTTAAAGAACATATTTTGTGTAGTCAGTCTTAAAATTCATCAGTTTTCTATGCATCTCTTGACTCCTATATAATAAATAAGCTCTATATATACTTTATAGTGACCTAGTTGTAGTTCATTATAGAGGAGTTCTAAAGAAATTTATTCCAGTGAATGAAAAATATATTGCTTATATATAACTCACATAAGAGATAAAAAAGTCCTTTTTTAACTAACAGTTATTTGTTCATGTAATATGATAAATTCTTTTTTATCAGTAGATACTACATGCAGCGATAATATTTTTTCGCCATTTCTCGAGGTTAGTTTCGAACAATTCCTAATTTTGTTAACTTTTTAAAAGTAAGATAATTTATCAGCTACCATTTATTTGAATGAATTGCAAAATTCCTTAGTGATCTTATATATGAATTATTAAAGCATCAATTTGGCCAACACCATATTTCAAATAGGTACCTAACAATCGCAATCATCATTTTTTTTTCTTAATTCCTAGATTTCTCCTACCGTAGTTAATAGCTTCATTCCTATTCCAAGTGGCTGTTCTAAGTCACTATTTAGAGAAGTTAAAGGCAAGTCAGCCAGGAGGAATGTCAGAGTGTTGGAGTAGGGCCAATCGAGAGGGAATACCCACCCATCTATTCTTAGGCAGGTATCTACTCAATTGGATGGTAAGTCAACTTCCCACTCAACATCTGATAGCCAGTTTGCACTATGTGGGTCACTGGCAAATATCAGGTTCCACTTGGATTCTGTTACTTTCCTACTAGGATTTCAGGTTCCAATTGAATTCTGTTACTTTCCTATTAGGATTTCAGGTTCCACTTGGATTCTGTTACTTTCCTACTAGGATTTCAGGTTCCAATTGAATTCTGTTACTTTCCTACTAGGATTTCAGGTTCCAATTGAATTCTGTTACTTTCCTATTAGGATTCAGGTTCCACTTGGATTCTGTTACTTTCCTACTAGGATTTCAGGTTCCACTTGGATTCTGTTACTTTCCTACTAGGATTTCAGGTTCCAATTGAATTCTGTTACTTTCCTACTAGGATTTCAGGTTCCAATTGAATTCTGTTACTTTCCTACTAGGATTTCAGGTTCCAATTGAATTCTGTTACTTTCCTATTAGGATTCAGGTTCCACTTGGATTCTGTTACTTTCCTACTAGGATTTCAGGTTCCACTTGGATTCTGTTACTTTCCTATTAGGATTCAGGTTCCACTTGGATTCTGTTACTTTCCTACTAGGATTTCAGGTTCCAATTGAATTCTGTTACTTTCCTACTAGGATTTCAGGTTCCAATTGAATTCTGTTACTTTCCTATTAGGATTCAGGTTCCACTTGGATTCTGTTACTTTCCTACTAGGATTTCAGGTTCCAATTGAATTCTGTTACTTTCCTACTAGGATTTCAGGTTCCAATTGAATTCTGTTACTTTCCTATTAGGATTTCAGGTTCCACTTGAATTTTGTTACATTCCTATAAGGATTTCAGGTTCCAATTGGATTATGTTACTTTCCAATAAGGATTTCAGGTTCCAATTGGATTCTGTTACTTTCCTATAAGGATTTCAGGTTCCAATTTGATTCTGTTACATTCCTATAAGGATTTCAGGTTCCAATTTGATTCTGTTACTTTCCTATAAGGATTTCAGGTTCCAATTGGATTGTGTTATTTTCCTATAAAGATTTCAGGTTCCAATTGGATTCTGTTACATTCCTATAAGGATTTCAGGTTCCAATTGGATTCTGTTACATTCCTATAAGGATTTCAGGTTCCAATTTGATTCTGTTACTTTCCTATTAGGATTTCAGGTTCCAATTGGATTTTGTTACTTTCCTATAAGGATTTCATGCAGGTTCCAATTGGATTTTGTTACTTTCCTATAAGGATTTCAGGTTCCAATTGGATTTTGTTACTTTCCTATAAGGATTTCAGGTTCCAATTGGATTCTGTTACTTTCCTATAAGGATTTCAGGTTCCAATAGGAATATGTTACTTTCCTGCTAGGATTTCAGGTTCCTATTGTTATCTAAAACTGTATTTCTAACTCAATTTAGAATCTTTAACAATTTTAAATGAATTCATTACCTAGGTAGCAATATCTAAAATGAAAATGATTTTCCAATTTTATTTTAAGGATTGTTAGCACTAATATTTTTAAATAAAACTTAATATTTTAAAGTGTTAATCATTCAACATTGAAATGGATGTTACTTTTGGTTAATATGTTTCAACTCTAAGATTCATTGCTACAGTGGAAAAATTTATTTATTCAATTGCTACCAATTTGGTGCAGTTATATTTATTTATTTGCTGTATTGAATGGTTCTACACAGGCGGTATATAGTATTCGATACCATTTCATTTCGCCTGTGATATTCATGGAATCTATTATTCTAAAAGCATATTGTCCTAACTTATATATAATTATGACGTCCAAAGTTTTCTAATATCAATTTCAAACTACTTCATTGATTTAATATATAGGTTTAAACTATAGCACATCTATTTTTGCAATGGAATCAAGTTGATTCTTATCGTTCAGAATATAAACAGTGCTTGAAAACAGAAGCCATGACGGATAAGAAATAAGTTCACTTTATACTGTTGCTAAGAATAGGTCATTTGAAACCTATATATGATAATACATATTATGTTATATACCATATTAGGTCATTGATCTCTGATGCAATAGTCATCATGACTCAATAAAGTAAATAAAGGTACTGTTATGCAAAGTAGTCTTGGATGAATGAATCATTATATATATAGGCCCTTATAGGCAAAGATAATATTATCCATTTTAAAATTAACCATAAAGCATATCAACATTTTAGATATATATTTTCTTTGGGTTCTATCCTTCCACTGCGAGGTTTATCATATTTGTGATACAATTGAAGATAATTCAGATATGTATATCTATACTTCTCTCGTATCAACTATAGAATATTATGTGCCAAAAAATAATACATTTTCCCATTTCTATAGATTTACCATTCCTAAATCTACCCCTGTATTCGTTGTTATAATCAGGGTTGTGACAATATACTTTCAAAATCATAGATCCTGAAAATATTATAGACGGAGAGAATTAAAAAGTATTGAATGGTTCTAAACCAGCGGTATATAGTATTCGATGCCATTTCATTTCGTCTGTGATATTCTTAAGATCTATGATTTTAAAACCAATTTCATTATCATAAGTAAACCGAAATTTCCCATCAATTTTAGGAGAGTAAATTTTAGACCCATACAAACCATTGCCATATATTTTTATACAGGTCCATTGCTCTTTAAGAGCGGGGGTTATTCTACTTCTAACTTGTCAACAGCAACTGGTGAAAATGACTTAAATTGGCTCATGAACTTCAAAGACGGCCATGTTGAAAGGAAAAATAACTTAAATTAGATTTAGGCTTACCAGGTTTGATAGTGACAATATGTATACTCTACCTTTTTTACTATAAAATAGATATACCTTATTTTGCTAAAAATTTGTCGGTAATATATTGCTTACTTTTAAAAGTTAAAAGTAGATAGTCTACAAAACATTTTACTGTTATGAAATACTATTATATTTTTTTATGAAAACTTTTTAAGTTAATCATAAAATCTAATACACCTGAGAAATGATGGGAAGTGACCATTAAGACGTGTAATATCGTATAGGTATATCAATATTTATTTCTACAAATGTTTTGATCGTAGAATGTTAGTGTATTAAAAAAGCAGTTTATTTAGTCAAAGGGCATTAACTCATATTTAGGGTTGTGTCAATATGCTTTAAAAATCATAGATCTTAAAAATATCACAGGCGAAATGAAATGGTATCGAATACTATATACCGCTGGTGTAAAACCATTCAATAGTCTTTAATTCTCTCCGTCTTTAATATTCTCTATGATTTATAAAGCATATATTGTCACTGGGGTTGTGACAATATGCTTTATAAATCATAGATCTTAAGAATATCACAGACGAAATGAAATGGTATCGAATACTATGGGTGTAGGTCATAAGCCCCCCCGGTCAAGAGCCCCCGGTCATAAGCCCCCCGGTCAAGAGCCCCCCCCCCCCGGTCATAAGCCCCCCTAGGTCATAAGCCCCCCCGGTCACGAGCCATCCTGTTTTTAAATCCTTATTTACCTATATTATTTAATCCTTATTAACACTTTTGTAGTTCATTACTGATTAGACATAAAATATATGTATATCGGGGGGCGTGCCGCCCCCCCCCCCCCCAACCCCCCTGCCAGGTCATTAAACAATCATGAAGTGTGCAGTACAATAATCTAGCGGATACAACAAACTACATTAGCAACTCTCAGTTATTTCTATCTAAGTAGTTCTTCATTTGTTTAACTAGGTAAATAAGGATTAAAAAAACATGGAGGGGGGGCTCGTGACCGGGGGGGCTTATGACCTAGGGGGGCTCATGACCGGGGGGGGGGCTCTTGACTGGGGGGGCTCTTGACCGTACCCCGAATACTATATACCGCTGGTGTAGAACCATTCAATACTCTTTAATTCTCTCCGTCTATAATATTTCCAGAATCTATGATTTATAAAAGCATTTTGTCACAACCCTATTAGTCATATTATATGCATTGATTGTACGACATTCGCTATGAAGTATGTATACGTTATGTTATGCCATTCATATAACCTACATAAAACGAGCCTCAAACCCTTTATAATATGCTAGACAGACTGCCAAACACGCTGTGACTTACAAATAGAACGATGTAACGAATTTCTCTGCTGCCAATTCAATAAATGAATGCAGCGAATCGGGACTCTAAGGTAGGTATCTAAATTGTTCACTAAGGAAGTATTAAAGCTATTCATTTATATTTCATTTTCGATATAGGAAATACCAACATATGAACCATAGATATATTATTATATGACTGATACATAGACCTCCTATAATATATTACAACTCCTAAGTATGTTTTTTTTCCTTCTAATCATTTGTTTATTGTTCCTTTTCACCAAATTTCAATAAATCTTCTTTCTTTTATAAATATCTTTTAAATTATAATGATTTTTTACTGCTATTGACAATCATCGAAAAAATTGAAAACCAGTGATCAGTAACATCAGTTTCCTCATTGCAACGGCGGTGTAAGGTGTCATAGTTGACTTTAGAGTCTTACCACAATGTAAGTACCTATTCAATATGAATATAATGGTAACTTTTATTATTAAAAGTATAGAAAAGCAACTATATGTTAACGAGTAACCAAAGGAAATGAAATAAGAAGGAGGAACCTACTAAGAACAAAGTAAAATGATTATTTTAATCACGATAGGTACCTAGTTAGGTAGCTACTAACTATTAGGTAGTAACTAAAAATTTAAAATTATTTTCTCTACTGTCTGACACTAGTCTTACGTTCTAGTAAATAGGCCCTACATATTTATGTAGTTAGGTTAAAAAAAGAATGTAATGTTTAAATCATTAAATAAATAAATAGCTACCTTAAGTCATATTTTTTCATTTTCTCCTTCATATGCTAATTAGGTTGTGCAATAGGTACCTAGCTATATTATAACCTAATTAACATATCCAAGATAACTAAGATTGCTGCAATTTCAAATAATTAGTTACCTAACTAGGTATCTTTATAAGTTAGGTCATGAATTAAATAGTTAGAAGGATAATCGCACTTGAAAATGGCGTGAAAGTGTGACGTCACGTGCGCGACTCATGACGTCACCTGGTATACAGATACTCGCATCGGAAATATTTGGTTATAGATCTTCATGAATTAACTTTTGATTGCTTGGTCAAATATATAATTGAATACATCGTAAATGTTAACATATAATTATATATATACCTAATACTGAAATCATTTATTAAATTTAGCTCAGATCATGAATTAAATAGTTAAACTAGTTAACTCATGGCTCAGATGATATTCAATAATAATTGGATTTGTGTCGACTACGATCGATTGTGTATTCCTTCAACAATGATTGAAATTGCAGAAATATAGAGAGTAAATTCTAATATAAAAATATAGTCATCAACTTATATGAACTAGCTATTTATCACGATAAAATCGATAGGGTGAAATATATATAATTAATATTTATCGGCGGATTTCTTCAATTAAGGAATGAATGAAAATCATAGATCACTAACTTTATATAGTGGTTTATAATATACATCCTCAAAAACTGCAAGTAGCGTTCAAAAAAATGAAAATGGTGAATTTCCATGATACAAATAAAATTTAAAAAAAAAAAATACATATTCTCATAGTTAAATTAACAAAATATTAATGAATTAGTTTGGAGAACTTGTTCAATGCCTTTCTTTTATCTTGAATTATCTTTCTATTTAAACGTTTTATACGAAAGTAAATCCTACAGCTCATATAAAATTGGACAACCTCTTTGGGAACTTTACATTTGAAGTTTGTGCTGTCTGCATTGCTTGAGGTTTCTGTTGCTTGATATCCTTCACAGGTGGAATCTGTTGGTATATCAATAATTAGAAACTGCAATTTAAGAAAGAAACAAAAATAAAAAGCATAGGTAATAAATATTATTTTGATACATAAGTGGGGACAGTAACATTGCCTCTGATAACACTTGCTGTAGTAGCTACTAGCTAGATATCACTTTTTGGCCAACTTAATATTTTGAATGTCAGAGTAGCTATATAATTTGAAAAGAGTAAAGCTACTTACCAAACAGCAGATGTGCTGTATCCCACGCAGCATTTAGTTTGGGTTGGAACTCTTCATCTGTAACAAGAAATATCTTTCTAAAATTTTATATACCTATTTGCTTGTCTACATCGGAGTATGATAACAATCTGAAGAAATTAATTATATAAATCACAGAAGTCATGTAGAAACGTAGATTGATATGTAAGTGTCAAATGTCCAGTAGGTATCAGGAATATCTCATGATATATATTTTTTTTATTGAACATATAGCACCCTTTTACAGAAGATACAGGGTCGGGGCCACCCTGATCTTTTCATTCGCAAGAATGAAATCTATATATATTCACCAACTGGATCTCCTGGACTATATGCCCCCCGGAAAAGCCAAGAATATATATTTATAGTCAATAATAAAAACAAATATGATGGCCCAATAAAAGTTTAAAATTAATCAAAGCCCCAGACCAATGACACTAAAAATCAATTTTTGAAGTAAAAATTAAATAATCCGAACAGAGAATAGGAGTCATAACTATGGTCTTTTATTTAGCTAAAAATAAAATCAAGTAAATTGATGCTGTAGCTACTGATGAAGGTATAAGAAAAATAGGATGCCTCTTACACAACTTGAAATTATTTAAAGTTCAGACTATGTAGCTAATAAGAACAGCAAGCAATTGACATATGTAAAAGGCTCAATTTAATATCATATAACATAATGAATTAAGGCATTGATGATGTATTAGTTAGCTACCTGGTGGTTGTGAAGCAGTCAACTCTTCCACAGTGAAGTTCCACCACTTTCCTGTTTGATTTGCACTTGTGTCTATCCTCCCAGGAGAAAGCAGAACCTGGAGAGAGCAGAACCTGTAAGAAAAGAGATTTAATTAGTTATGATGAATAGGTATATCTGATAAATAAATAAATTTGAATCTGATAAATACATATTACAATTTAATAAGAACTACACAAGGCAAGATGGACAAACAGAAGATGGGAAGTAAAAATGAATAAAAAAAAACTTATATGATAAATGATGCATCTTTGACTAGCCTAGACTAGAATCTAATTTAGTATATAGCTATGTATATAATATAGCTATAGCTACAAACATGATGGCAATATCAAACAATGTTAAATATTTTAAATATACCTGAAAAACCTAGGAGAAAATTAAGAAAAACTAGCCATCCAAAAATAGAGAGAGTCCCAAAAGAGGACTCTGAGTCTGTCAGTCTGGACTAGCCAATTTATTGGCTAGTATTACCCCAAGTAATAGAGCATGACCTTTCTTGCCATTTGAATGGAGAGAAAAGGGCAATGTTTTTGAGCCTTTCAACTCCTCATGGAGAGAAATCTGAAATATCTAAGTATCTCATATGTTGTAATGTTAATTTGGAGAGTATTTTTCAATAATAGCCCATTTTGGAGAAAAATTGGTTATTTTTTCTGAGAGCTGGTGAGAGAAATAGAGAGTCTACATAAGGCATCCTGACTCTCAGAGACTTAAATTGATACATAATTACCTAATCTCAGTCTCTCAGACAGTCAGACGCTGATGCAGTCATTCAGATTCAGGGACAGCTAAATTAATGGTACCTAACAGCTACCATAAAAATTAATTCAAAATCTCCCTCAGCTAAATTAATGGTAACATAGGATTTAATTCAAAAACCCTCTCCAATATCTCAAATTTCTAAAAGTGGGCTCAGATTTGTCTCAGAAGACAGAGTCTTGGGAAAATGTTCCATATTCTGCAGTCTGGAACTATAGAGTAGGTTGGTACCTAGCCTAGAATGGAAATTTAATTTGGGTACCAAAGTTATACTTATATACATAATACAATCATAATGGCAACTTAAACTCACAAATTTTAGTGGAGGAATCATGGAATGTGGAGGAGCAAGAGTCTGCAAGACCAGCATTTTGAGTGACAGATGAGGGAAGAGATGCTGAAGGTATGAGCAAGGTAGGAACTGCATCTTCTTCAATTGATTTTAGTAGGGCAGGCACAGGGATATTTAAAAGTTCATACTTCAAATTTCGTTTAAATTCTCTGGTTCAAAATGAAGAGAGCATGCACGAGCATTATCTGTAGGTATTCACTTTGTCACTGCGTCCACACTTCGCTATCCATTGTCTCTTAAGCTCAATATCTTTTTGGAATCTAAATAAATTAACACTAACTAGAGTCCTAGAATGTTTACTTTGTTTTTGAGAACAATCAAATACTCTGCATTGAAAAGGCATTATAGCTGACTAGTTAGATATAAACTCAAAGTAAACAATGCAAGACAAACAGTGAAATCGGAAATCGTATTCCATGTGACGTCACCTTCTTTTTCTTTGTCGGTATTTCTGTCGAGTGCGATTATCCTTCTAACTATTTAATTCATGAGTTAGGTGATGACGTATTTGTTGAGATTTTGCATGGCATTCCTTATTTAAGTACCTATACGGCTATACCTAATCTAGTTTGGTTATTTTAACGCGATTCTTTTAAAAATCTGTGTACCTACTACCTACTAGGTTCAATAGTTTTCGTAAATAATAATTATTTGCATACTTTAATCCTATACGATGGATAACTATCTAGGTCATTATTAATTATCCTAAGAAATAATTACTTTGTTGAATATGATTGCCTATTTGAAAATATTTACCTATATCAAAATAGTATTGAAGGAAGTGACCAAATTCAAAATCTTGGAAACTACCTATCGATTGCCTTTGAAAGTGGTCGATTATATTATACATTTGTACCTATTTTTTAATTCAAATTTTTAGATAGTGATGTTGTAGACTAGTAGATTAGCATACAAAGTCTAGCTAGACAATATTTATTAGTATTTATTTATACAGACTAGCTGTGCACAGTATAATGTGCATATGTTCCGCGTAATTTGCTGATTTTGCACAATCTCGAGAAAGCGCAGCGCGTTCTCGCATGTAATTTTATGTAGCATTTTTCTTGATTTTGTATTTAATTTAAAACACGATATTTTTTATTAAAAAAGGTAAAACAATGAGGTTAATTCCAAACGTTTGGTAGAATGTTTGATATCTCAGTAAAATTAAAATACCAGTTTTGTTCAAGTTTACTTTAAGTAACTAACTCAAGCTTAATTACCAATATATTACCAAGTTATCATGTAGCTTTAGCTTTAACTATCATATTTTGATGAAATGGACCAATTAAATGCATAATTAATTGATTATCTACTCCATCACAGTTGGTGCTGCTTCGTACCTTTAATCTGCCTTGCACACTCTCGAGATTGTCGCGCATTTTCAATGATCATGAAAACGCGCAGCGCATTCTCGAGATTCTTCAAATCGGCAAATGGCACGGAACACATACACAAATAACCTTTGCTTGTTTCTTATAATTTAAATGACACGGTAACTTCTTTGCACTTATGTAGTAGACTGTACAATTTTCATGTATCGTTATGATTTACAACTAAATACGGTTATAATTATTATAACTTTTCTGCGTGAGCCTATAAATACGTATTTCAAAAAAATTAACGTTGCCAAGTCTAAATCTGATAACTTCGGTGCTTTCAAATTTGTGGAGAATATAGTCTAGCCTGTCTGTAGAAAAAATTTGTTGTGGACAATGAAATAGTTACAAATTTGTATGATGTTAAAGTTTATGAAATTTGTGATTTTCTTACATAAAACTTGGAGTCCCGTATAAAGTCTATTCTTTGCTGTGTTGAATTAAAAGTTTTACTTTATATGATATCTTTTAACTATAGCTTATAGCAGCTGAAGTTTCCCATGATCATAAGAATTTTTCTACATTATTGGTTAACAATCTTTCGATATCCGTGCCGCAATATAGTAAAACATATTCACATTTAAAATACAATAGATGTCCAGTAAGTTCATTATAGAGTTGGTGTTTAGAGTGATTCCAGGACAATAACCCCCCGTGCAAAAAAAAAAAAACCCGCGGTCAAAAAACCCCCCGTGCAAAATACCCCCCGGATAAAAAAAAACCGTGCAAAAAAACCCCCGGACAAAAACCCTCCAAGCAAAAAACCTCCGGTGCAAAAAAAAAAAAACCCGGTCTGTATGAATAGCATAATTCATTTTTATTAATATATGTAACATTATTCAATGCGACCCAATAATTATTACATTTTCTTCTAAAATATGACAAAATAGCGCTATATGTCTTTATAGCTATTTTCTCAGAATGAACTGATTTTACTATTTATTTAACGTTCAATTGATTTTAAATCCATTAGGCGAAAAACTGTTCTAAACTTAAATAGGTAGGTATTGCTCATCAGTAACTAGTTACTCTTCAAAGTAAGTATGACAATAAATGAAAAAGTGATTAAATAATAAATGAATAAGTGCATTAAATAATAAATGAAAAAGTGTATTAAATAATAAATGAATAAGTGCATTAAATAATAAATGAATAAGTGTATTAAATAATAAATGAATAAGTGCATTAAATAATAAATGAATAAGTGCATTAAATGATAGATGAAAAAGTGTATTAAATAATAAATGAAAAAGTGTATTAAATAATAAATGAAAAAGTGTATTAAATAATAAATGAAAAAGTGCATTAAATAATAAATGAAAAAGTGCATTAAATAATAAATGAAAAAGTGTATTAAATAATAAATGAAAAAGTGTATTAAATAATAAATGAAAAAGTGTATTAAATAATAAATGAAAAAGTGTATTAAATAATAAATGAAAAAGTGTATTAAATAATAAATGAAAAAGTGTATTAAATAATAAATGAATAAGTGTATTAAATGATAAATGAATAAGTGCATTAAATAATAAATGAAAAAGTGCATTAAATAATAAATGAAAAAGTGTATTAAATAATAAATGAAAAAGTGTATTAAATAATAAATGAAAAAGTGTATTAAATAATAAATGAAAAAGTGTATTAAATAATAAATGAATAAGTGTATTAAATAATAAATGAATAAGTGTATTAAATAATAAATGAATAAGTGTATTAAATAATAAATGAATAAGTGCATTAAATAATAAATGAAAAAGTGCATTAAATAATAAATGAAAAAGTGTATTAAATAATAAATGAAAAAGTGTATTAAATAATAAATGAAAAAGTGTATTAAATAATAAATGAAAAAGTGTATTAAATAATAAATGAAAAAGTGTATTAAATAATAAATGAAAAAGTGTATTAAATAATAAATGAAAAAGTGTATTAAATAATAAATGAATAAGTGTATTAAATAATAAATGAAAAAGTGCATTAAATAATAAATGAAAAAGTGCATTAAATAATAAATGAAAAAGTGTATTAAATAATAAATGAAAAAGTGTATTAAATAATAAATGAATAAGTGCATTAAATAATAAATGAATAAGTGCATTAAATGATAATTGAATAAGTGCATTAAATATTAAATGAATAAGTGCATTATATATTAAATGAATAAGTGCATTAAATAATAATTAAATAAGTGCATTAAATATTAAATGAATAAGTGCATTAAATATTAAATGAATAAGTGCATTAAATAATAATTGAATAAGTGCATTAAATAATAAATGAATAAGTGCATTAAATGATAATTGAATAAGTGCATTAAATAATAAATGAATAAGTGCATTAAATATTAAATGAATAAGTGCATTAAATATTAAATGAATAAGTGCATTAAATGATAATTGAATAAGTGCGTTAAATATTAAATGAATAAGTGCATTAAATGATAATTGAATAAGTGAATTAAATATTAAATGAATAAGTGCATTAAATGATAATTGAATAAGTGCATTAAATATTAAATGAATAAGTGCATTAAATAATAATTGAATAAGTGCATTAAATATTAAATGAATAAGTGCATTAAATATTAAATGAATAAGTGCATTAAATAATAATTGAATAAGTGCATTAAATAATAAATGAATAAGTGCATTAAATGATAATTGAATAAGTGCATTAAATAATAAATGAATAAGTGCATTAAATATTAAATGAATAAGTGCATTAAATATTAAATGAATAAGTGCATTAAATGATAATTGAATAAGTGCGTTAAATATTAAATGAATAAGTGCATTAAATGATAATTGAATAAGTGAATTAAATATTAAATGAATAAGTGCATTAAATGATAATTGAATAAGTGCATTAAATATTAAATGAATAAGTGCATTAAATAATAATTGAATAAGTGCATTAAATATTAAATGAATAAGTGCATTAAATAATAAATGAATAAGTGCATTAAATAATAAATGAAAAAGTGCATTAAATAGTAAATGAAAAAGTGTATTAAATAATAAATGAAAAAGTGTATTAAATAATAAATGAAAAAGTGTATTAAATAATAAATGAAAAAGTGTATTAAATAATAAATGAATAAGTGCATTAAATAATAAATGAATAAGTGCATTAAATGATAATTGAATAAGTGCATTAAATATTAAATGAATAAGTGCATTATATATTAAATGAATAAGTGCATTAAATAATAATTAAATAAGTGCATTAAATAATAAATGAAAAAGTGCATTAAATAATAAATGAATAAGTGCATTAAATAATAAATGAATAAGTGCATTAAATAATAAATGAATAAGTGCATTAAATAATAAATGAATAAGTGCATTAAATAATAAATGAAAAAGTGTATTAAATAATAAATGAAAAAGTGTATTAAATAATAAATGAATAAGTGCATTAAATATTAAATGAATAAGTGCATTAAATAATAATGGAATAAGTGCATTAAATATTAAATGAATAAGTGCATTAAATGATAATTGAATAAGTGCGTTAAATATTAAATGAATAAGTGCATTAAATGATAATTGAATAAGTGAATTAAATATTAAATGAATAAGTGCATTAAATGATAATTGAATAAGTGCATTAAATAATAAATGAATAAGTGCATTAAATAATAATTGAATAAGTGCATTAAATATTAAATGAATAAGTGCATTAAATGATAATTGAATAAGTGCATTAAATATTAAATGAATAAGTGCATTAAATGATAATTGAATAAGTGCATTAAATAATAAATGAATAAGTGCATTAAATAATAATTGAATAAGTGCATTAAATAATAAATGAATAAGTGCATTAAATGATAATTGAATAAGTGCATTAAATAATAAATGAATAAGTGCATTAAATATTAAATGAATAAGTGCATTAAATAATAATTGAATAAGTGCATTAAATATTAAATGAATAAGTGCATTAAATGATAATTGAATAAGTGCATTAAATATTAAATGAATAAGTGCATTAAATATTAAATTAATAAGTGCATTAAATAATAATTGAATAAGTGCATTGAATATTAAATGAATAAGTGCATTAAATGATAATTGAATAAGTGCATTAAATTATAAATGAATAGTGCATTAATTAATAAAGGAATAAGTGCATTAAATAATAATTGAATAAGTACATTAAATAATGAATAAGTGCATTAAATAATAAATGAATAAGTGCATTAAATAATAAATGAATAAGTGTATTAAATAATAAATGAAAAAGTGCATTAAATAATAAATGAAAAAGTGCATTAAATAATAAATGAAAAAGTGCATTGAATAATAAATGAATAAGTGCATTAAATGATAATTGAATAAGTGCATTAAATAATAAATGAATAAGTGCATTAAATAATAAATGAATAAGTGCATTAAATAATAAATGAATAAGTGCATTATATATTAAATGAATAAGTGCATTAAATAATAAATGAATAAGTGTATTAAATAATAAATGAAAAAGTGCATTAAATAATAAATGAAAAAGTGCATTAAATAATAAATGAAAAAGTGCATTGAATAATAAATGAATAAGTGCATTAAATGATAATTGAATAAGTGCATTAAATAATAAATGAATAAGTGCATTAAATAATAAATGAATAAGTGCATTAAATAATAAATGAAAAAGTGCATTGAATAATAAATGAATAAGTGCATTAAATGATAATTGAATAAGTGCATTAAATAATAAATGAATAAGTGCATTAAATAATAAATGAATAAGTGCATTAAATAATAAATGAATAAGTGCATTATATATTAAATGAATAAGCTCATTAATATTACCTATATTCTATATAATGTTGACTTCTCAGATTAAAATGGTTTGAGTTTGAAAATCTTCGAATAAAATTAGTTAGAGACCACGTTTTTTTGTCATTTTTTACTCTCTAAATATTAGAAAACTATGCAAACATATTTTAGAATATTTAATTATATTAGGTTTGACGAGTAATATTTATCCTCTTATTTTTTTAGCAAAAGGGATTACACCCAACAAAATGCATCTTACTTTGTTCTATTGAATTTGTATAATTCTATTATAATTAGTGTGTTTTTAAAATTTTGAAAGACAATAGTTAAAATTAGAAGTCTACGAATAACATAGTAGAATTGTACTTTAGAGACTTCTACAATGAGTCATTACGGTATTGAGGACATTCACTAGTTTGGCAAATTGACAAAATCTCTAAAAGGTAATAATTCCATTAACAGAAAGCATGTTTCAAATACAAATAGGAGAAAGATATTCCTGCATTAATTCTAAACCATCATAGTACTGTTATAACCTCCGACTGCAAATTCTTCTCACCAAAAAAAAAAAAAAAAAAAACTATCAGTACAGTAAGTACATCGTTCAAGGTGTTCAAAGTACTAATTACACACCGTAGGAATGAACAGGTTAGTGAGCAGGGAAGTCGATTTGTTTTCAACCTAACAAATACAACCATCGGAAAACTTGGCAAAGTGCAATATGGTAGAGCGCTCATTTGGGAAAAGTAAGGCGATCTTTAATTCTGGCACTGTTTTTGAACCGGTGGCACCCACGAGCTAAGTAAAGCAAGGGGTCTGTGTTCTGGTAGCAGTCTTACACTGACTCTTGTCGACTTCATACGCTTCAAGGTACGCCCCTGTAGATTCACAGCTTCGGATTATATCTGCAGCCTCTATAAGTGTTGATTGAAAGTGTTCATCTATTCTTCTAGTGTATTCGTCATTTTCGAAGTGATTATTGTGCGAAAATGTCACTACGATGTCGAAAATTTGTGTTTGCGATGTGACTACTCGATAACTGCCTAGATTTCATTCGGAGGGTACACCAGTGAAACCTGGAGGATATCTTCAGAGATGAGTGCACAATTATCAATCCTTATTAAAATACTAATTTGGTAGAGGTTAGAATTAAGGAAAAATTTGAACACCCAATTAAACCATCAAGCAACTATGCAATCTACAATCTTCATAAACATTTACAACTTTGAGTCAAACGGTCTAAGCTCTAGGTTGAACTTGGTTGAATTATTAAGATGCAGATTTCAAATTACTCCTTGTACTTTCACATGTAATTCAATATGAATAAAATGATTACTCTCTCTGAAACAACAGCTGAAACCTACCTGTATGAAACTTAATTATTAGATACTTAGATAGTCACTAATTAGGTTGATAATAATCATGATTTTAATAGATCGTCATATTAGGGTAAAAGATGATAATAATCTTGGTATAAATTGGATTGAGTAGGTATACTAGCTATTAATACTAGGTAATACTAGCATGATGCACACAACCACCAAAGCTTTTTTCTTGGCTGTTGCAGTGGTTCTAAAATAGACCGCCACAGTTTGCAGCCACACTGGTCTAGATTCCGCCCACTTTACCTACTTGAAACACACTTGCCAAGAAACTCTACCAGCGATTGGAACAAAATGTAACGGTCTAGAGGAGTATCAGTGACTTGAATTAATGATCTCATGTTTATTTCCTAATAATATTTATAAATTATATCTTATTTATAGTTCAGATATTTCAGTAAAGTTAATTTAACCCTGTTGAATAATCATAAAGGATGAATAATGAAATCATCATCAAAATAATAATGAAATCATCATCAAAAATAATGAACATGAGAAATATAGAAATAATATATTTATTTGAAACTTTTTTAGACTATATCCATTAAAAAACACAATATCTTTTTAAATATATAAATTGTCCTAATGAAGATTATGAAAACAATTCCATTTTCTATCTTATTTACAACTGATATTTTCAAACAATTCTCCAAGTGTATCAAGGCTATACTTGTTTATAACTCATTTCTACAACAATGTCATGTTTCTTTTCACAGTACACCAATTTTAAAAAGATGACATAGAAAATATCATACGTCACTGTATTATTCGATATATTTTGAAAATGAAAATTTTTCTATAATATATTTTTTTTTTATTTTATCAACTTGACATTTGAAGATGAAGTGTGAAGAAATGCACTTTAGTTTAGTGATAGGAAAGTTTACTGCACAAACTGCAAGGTTACTCTTAATAATAAGCGTGTCACATTTTCAATAAGAACTTTGAAAACTTTGAAATCAATTATTATGAGCTCTGAATTCTTATGATAGTCTTCATTAAAATAAAACTGTGTCGATATCAAAATCATGAGTATCAATTAAAATTTAGATTTAAATTACCCTGAAAACTTGACATCATTCACAAACCTACTTGTACTATTTCGAAACTATATATGATATGTGGGAAGAATTTATTGATTAGATCGCGATATCCTTAATTAAAACAATCTCATTAATTCATCAGTATTAACGAGGAGATCAATTATTATCAGTGACATCATTATAACTGAACCAAGGGTTTTTTGGAGGTTGATTTCTGAGAATAGAACTATAAATTGTTTTAAAGTAACTTCAACTTTGATGGACTTTAATAATAGCATGAAATAGAAGATTATTAATTTGACGGTTCATCAGGTATGGAGAATTTCGATTGCTGCCATGTTCATATAAAATGTAGAAGAAACATAAACAACAATTAGTTAATCAATAGTGTGTACCGCGGTTGAAATTTAATAGCAGAGATAAACTGTGTCAATTCAACTAAGCAGGATTAAAATAAGTAAAAATTTATACCCATCAACAATCGTAGAGCTAGATCAAAAAGAAACTTGACTTATTTAAATCATTACGGTACAATGTACTTATTCATGTGACATGGTTTCTAACAACCGCTTATTTGGATCTGTATCAATTTGGTCGTTTTGAGAGAGAAGTGCCATGTCATCAAATGATAGCCTTCTAACACTTTCCCTGCATTTCTTCACCATGAGTATAGATAACTGGGGGTACTGCGTACCTTCATCTAATTAATTCCAATTATCAGATGAAACACTTGCCCTTGATCTGAAACAACACTACCTAGGAAGGTAGACATGTCATTAAAAAAAAGCTGTCAAGCCTAGACCTAGTAGATTAGTCAAGCTGTGGTTATGCCTCATTGAACAATGTACTACCTCTAAGTAGTAGCAAAAGTGCTAAATAGTACCCATGTTGTAGGTACACTTAGGTTGAAGTTTCACTTCTAATTGTGCACTCATCAACGGAAGTCATCATCGGGTTATTGCTGGTACCTTCCTTTTAATTTGATCGTACCGTCGTTAAAACTGATGTCACCAATATTTCATTTAAAACTTATCTAAAAAAAATCAATTTCATAAATTCTAATTTTGCAACCAATTTCGGAAATTAAGCTTTTAACTTTACATATTTCATATAAGATTTAAAAAAAAAATTAGTTTCATCGTTGACTCATTATTTTTTTAAAATTAGTTTTAGAGGTCGTAAATTTTATTAGGTAAGCTTTATTTGCTATCACCTCTTCATTTTTCTTTTTCATCTACGAATATAGGTTTCTTTGGTAAGTGACTGTACTGTATTCACGAAGTAGCTTTTCTTCATTCATGAGCTTGACACTGATTGGTGGTAGGTGACTTTGTTCATGGAGTAGCTTTACTGCATCCATGAGCATTGTCACTGACTGGTGGTAGGTGACTTTGTTCATGAAATAGCTTTTCTGCATCCATGAGCATTGTCACTTACTGGTGGTAGGTGACTTTGTTCATGAAGCCTCTTTTCTTTAATATGTCGAATATTGCTAAACTGAATCTTATTAGCTTAACACATTAATTTCTTGAAATTCACAAATTAAATTATTAGCTGCATTTGAAACTAAATACTAATTTAAAATATTTTGAGAAATCTTATTCTTGAAATTAGTAGTACAGTAGAACTTCTCTACAGTGAAATCCTGTATAGTGAACGTAGTGTCCTTAGTTAGAAAGTAGCCTCTATACTCTATCTACATACAGTGAACAATTTCTTTAGTCTGTCAAGGATGGCCATCAGCTCTCTAAAACTAATGACCATTTTATTTCAGACTAAAGAAATTGTTTCACTATAGAGGATACTTCCATATTGAAGTCACTACATTCACTATACATAATTTCACTATAGAGGAGTTTTCTACTATATAACTTGACTTATAACAATATAATAGAGATATCGATATATCTCTTTACTATCATTTCCATTAGTTTATGTTACATGAATTTACTAAACGAATTGAACGTGTTTATAAATGAAAACTTATTAGCTTTTCTGTAAATGGGTCAAGGTCATTCGGTTATTAAATAGGTTTTTATCTTTATTATGCGTAGAAACAACTATGCACAGAAAATAAAAACACTAGTTTTTAAACTAGGGAAACATCTATTTCTCTTTTTATATCTGAGCGCAATTTCTTTATTCGGAACACTTTCAATCAACACTTAATAATTTAGAAATAATCAGTACTAAATTTCTTTGACAGTTTTCAATTATTTATTTAAGTTACATAATAGATTGAGTAACAATAGAGTGTTTGATGTCATCAGAGCAACACACTTCAGTAACAATTTAGGGGATTAGAACAACTGAATAGATAGATTTTAAAGCTTTACCAACTTTAATTACTTTAAATGCCATCTCAAACTGTTGCTCTGGTGACGTCACGCAATGTTAAAAACTCTATTCAATTATTTATTCTTCTTTATCTGTTTCAATTTCTGTTTCCATTCATTTTATATTTAATCTTTTTTCCGCTGAATTCTGCGATTCTCCTTTTGTCAAATCTCTGTGGGTTGTATTTACTTCGACGATTGTCTTCGGTTGCAAGATATTGAAAAAAATGTGCATTGTTTTGGATGAAGTTTTAAAGATAAGGAATACCGAATGAAGTTGTAGTTACGATGTTATGCAATCGATTTTTTTCAAAATGTGTTAAAAATAGGGAGATGCCAGGCGTATCACCTTACTCTAATTTGACTTAATTCTGTTGTAGAGTTTATTGAACCTCATTTCTCTCTACTTGTAACAGCGTTCTCATTTTCTTTTGTAGTGTATATTGAACACCATTTGTCTCTACTTCTCACAGCGTTCTCAGTTTCTGTTGTAGAGTCTATTGAACACCATTTCTCTCTTCTTCTCACATCGTTCTCAGTTTCTGTTGTAGAGTCTATTGAACACCATTTCTCTCTTCTTCTCACATCGTTCTCAGTTTTTGATTTTTTAGTTGTATTGAACACCATTTCTCTCTTCTTCTCACATCGTTCTCAGTTTTTGATTTTTTAGTTGTATTGAACACCATTTCTCTCTTCTTCTCACATCGTTCTCAGTTTTTGATTTTTTAGTTGTATTGAACACCATTTCTCTCTTCTTCTCACATCGTTCTCAGTTTTTGATTTTTTAGTTGTATTGAACACCATTTCTCTCTTCTTCTCACATCGTTCTCAGTTTCTGTTGTAGAGTCTATTGAACACCATTTCTCTCTTCTTCTCACATCGTTCTCAGTTTTTGATTTTTTAGTTGTATTGAACACCATTTCTCTCTTCTTCTCACATCGTTCTCAGTTTTTGATTTTTTAGTTGTATTGAACACCATTTCTCTCTTCTTCTCACATCGTTCTCAGTTTCTGTTGTAGAGTCTATTGAACACCATTTCTCTCTTCTTCTCACATCGTTCTCAGTTTTTGATTTTTTAGTTGTATTGAACACCATTTCTCTCTTCTTCTCACATCGTTCTCAGTTTCTGTTGTATAGTCTATTGAACATCATTTCTCTCTACTTCTAACAGCGTTCTCAGTTTCTGTTGTTGGTAAAGCCGCTCAAAACACATCGTCACCATGGATGCCATTAAGAAGAAGATGCAGGCTATGAAGCTGGAGAAGGACAATGCCATGGACAAGGCAGATACCCTCGAACAGCAGAACAAAGAAGCCAACCTCAGGGCTGAGAAGGTAACATTCACCTGATTTGCACACCAATAGCTTAATATTATGTGATATTTGAAATATATGATAATTATATTATTTATCTTAAACTAATCAAAATTATATTATTTGAATATCAATTTTATTATTTATCGACTCTACAGTTGAAACCTATTTTAATTTTATTATAACTTTGTACACAGTTTTATAGATGTTTATTTCTAGTCAGTATAAGTCGATTGTCATTATTGAATAGCATGTCAGCAAACATCAGTCTATGGAAATGTTTTCCTCTGATTCCTGGATTGATGTTTGTTTAGACATTGATCCAAATGGTAATGTGTCAGACTGTCGGCAACAATAACGTGAGTACAAAGGGTGCTAATGTGTTTTCAGTGTTACCCTAACGTGAGAGAGAAGGTTACCAGAACATTAGCTTTTGTTCCATCAAATGCCATGCATCTGTTACTTCTCGTCCTTTTATTCCTTATTATTCCTGTGGAATTATGTTATTCATAAACAGAATTCTCAAAAACTAACATATTCACTCGATTATCAATAATTCAGAGTAATTTTTCTTATTGGCTAGCGAAATTTCCAATGGAAAAATTATGGTAACAAAACAATAAAATTTAATCCTATACAAATAAGTAATAATATGCATATTTCTGTTTCATTAATTGAAATCATTCTATCATTTTAAGTTATATGTTTTTTTTTTTATTTCTCAAAAGACTAAATTCGATTCTCTTAAGTTTTTTCAATATCGATGAATTGATTGTTTTGTAGTTAGTTTGATTTCCTCACCTTTTTTAATTTCCTAATACCACGTGATTGTACTAACTAAATGCACTGCAGGCAGAAGATGAGGTCAGTAAGCTTCAAAAGCAAATGCAGCTGCTCGAAAATGACTTAGATCAAACACAAGAATCTTTGTTAACCGCAAATAATCTACTTGAGGAGAAGGATAAATCATTGTCAAACGTAAGTGAGGAGATAGGAACTTTTTTAATTTGTTTCCCCACAGCAGGCTTCCACACTCTTTTTCGTTCAGTTGACTAATCCAATGGAGAAACGAAACATGAGAAACGACCTAACATTACTTTATACCCATCGAATAGGCCGAGGAAGAGGTCCGTACTCTCCAGAAGAAGATGCAACAGATTGACAACGAGTTAGATCTTGTTCAGCAGAACCTCGCTCAGGCTAACACAAAGCTTGACGACAAAGATAAGGCTCTCGCCAACGTGAGTAGGGAAGCACGACTTCCCACGACGGTCCTTCCTTTCGCTTTTATTTACGTTCTTTTTTGTTTCTTTTCTTTTGCACTTTGGTTGGGCATCTTTAAAAATGTAGGCCGAGGAGGAAGTTCACAATCTCCAAAAGAAAATGCAGCAGCTTGAGAACGATATTGATGTCGTACAAGAGTCTCTCCTCAAAGCCAACTCACAGCTCGAAGAAAATAACAAAGCCCTCCAGAACGTAAGTCGATCTGGACTGATCGAGATAGTGAAACACAGCCAAACCTCTTACCATGTCCTCAAAGAGGCCTTCCCTTTTTCAAGAAGAAAAGAGATACCTTACCAAGATCCTTCCATTGAAAGATCCACCTCTCGAAAGATCCTTCCCTCGAAATATCCATCCTTTCTTCGACAGATCCATCCTTCCTCGAAAGATACATCCATTCCTCGAAGAATCTTTCCCACGAAACATCCTTCCCTTCCTTTTGACGATGGCCACATCTTCAAGATGTTCATATGCAGACCAGAGGCGCACCTATTTACTTATCATTTATTCATTCTTTTTGAAGTTGTATTTAGTTTTGCAATAAGCCCTCTTGGTAGATTCTTTATTTTTTCTTTCATTTTCAAAAAAACCTCAGTTAATTGAATTTTATTTTTGCTTATCTTGAATTTTGCCATCTTCAATTCTGTCAATTTATTTTTAAAATGATTTATTATTTATTGAAATTTGAATATTATGCATTTGTATTGAAATATCTGGATATTTATTTATAAAGGTATGATTCAGCTGTTTGTAGTATATACTAATATATTTGAGAAGACAGGTAAGTCAACTATTATTACTCTACAAATGTTGAAAATTTAGTCAGTTTATAGTGGAAAATTACACATTTCATTAGTTGAATGTAACAGATGTTTGAATAAACACGTTTTTAGATATTTAACTATTCAATTATCAACTTACTTTCGTCGTTCAAAAATTGCATCACTATAAATAACCCAACTGGAAAATCATTAATCGGTAACAGTGACAAGCTATTACGATGAATATTCAGTGTTTTCTCATGAAATATCGCAATTAAGGGCATCAACATTTAGGAATATTTGTCCAGGACGTCCTAAAAAGCGATATGAGTTTTTTCCAATTGAATATTTATCGTCTTAGATATATGATTACCTTATTACCGATTAAAATCGCCGATCAGAAGTTGGCGATCACAATTTTGTTTTGGGTACTAAACATCATAGCAATAAGGAGAAAGTGTGAATTTTCTACCGAAGAAAACGAGTTTGTAACGTGTAACTATTTCAATTAGGGAGCACCTTAAAATGTATTTATAGAGCGTAGTTCTGGGCGGAGGCTAGAGTTGGCAGCGTGTCAGACTTGGCACCATTTACCGCCTGGCATGGCTGATGCAGTGAGTCTACCCTTAGCGCTCAGTGCATCTATAAACGCTATACCGAAACAAGATCGCCTGTCGGTCTATCGAAAACTAGTTTTAGGTACGAATTCAAAACGCCAATTTTTTACCCCCGATCAGTGAAGTGTTGTACGCGATAGAAGAAATGTGGTGCTTGAAATGAGCGCGCGTATTCTCAGTGTCGGCAGCAATGGCCGCTAGGTGTCGCTACGGTATTTCTCACCAGTAAACACTGGTGGTGTAAACATGGACACCCCTCTTTACGCTACTTCCAAGAATAGTGACAAAAACAACAGTACGGAGACACAACATGTGAACAATAACGTTATTGGCGATAGTATAAAGAACTCCTCTGTGGATATTAGCGAAGCAAACTCCAAGAAAGTGAGGTTAAAAGAAGCTGCAGTGGATAGAAGTAGTGACGTGAGTGGTGGTGATGACAGCAACGTGCGTGTTCTGATTTCATCAGCTGATAGAACGGTATTGAATGGTGACTCTAGGACTTCCAATGATAGTGTTAGTAATGATAGTAGTGATAGGGAGATAGAAGAATTCTCGAAATTAAGATGTCAAAGCGTCGCGACGGAAGTAGTCGCCGAAAGATACAAACGAAGATGTTCCGATTATCCCGGGTTGGCGTTCGGACGGTCGGTCTTCAGTTCGAATACGATGATGAAATTCAGCATCATTAAAAATGAACTGCACAACATCATGAACGTGCAGTTACGACGGGTCAGTATAATAAAATTAATTACAGTTTAATTACAATTTAAGACATTTTCATCCAATGTCCCTTTACTTTATTTAATTATTGAACATTATTCTATACATCAAATCTGAATATTTTAATTAAAAACGGAAACGGAAGATTGTGAAATAGTTTTACATATAATCAAGACAAACATTCAGAGTAAGTAACCATAAATTAGTTTTCAAAGTCTAACATTTTCGTGTAAAATAACATTCATATAGAAAAATTTCAACATTCATTCAAAATTTCTCAAACGATAAATAAATTCAACATTCTTTAAAGTTTGTCTAAAGATAGATAAATGCGACATTCATCATTGGGTGGGTAGAATGTTGTTAGTGTGGCGACATGTTGCAACCCCTCAATAGGTGCCTTGTTCAGGTGTACATAACTTCAATGATTTAAATTATATGCAGTCGAGAGGGTCTGTGTATGCTCTTTTTATGCACTATATATCATTACAATCCAGTATGTATAACACAATACTAATAAGTTAGTTAAAAGGGGAGCTCTATAAGTATTGATACGAATAATCAATTAGAACTGTATTAATTAATTTCAATATCACAAATATGATATTGGTAGATAGATGTGGATAATAAGAAAAGAAAATCAAGGCAACTTGATAGAAATATTTCAATTATTTCAATTCGACTAATGATATATATTAGTTAAATATTACTATTGATATATGTTGGTTAAATATGACATTGGTACACATTAGTTATATAGGACTATTGATTCATGTTAGTTAGATGTGACAGATATATAGCTATAAGTTACAAAGGGCTATTGGTATATACTAGTTAAATACGACTGTTGATATACATTAGTTATATATGACTATAGTATATATTAGTTATATATGATATATATAGAAATATATTAGTTAAATATTACTTGATATATATCATTTATTTATGACTAAAGATATATAATATATAACTATATTTCCGTTAGCTATTATGAATCGAAATACTTTTTATCTAACATTGAAGAACTGAACTGTTGTAATTTGAATTCACTTGTTACGTATATTTTCAACTCTTCATTTCCCTCTTAATTCCACAATTTCTCCTCTGTCTTTCACATTATAGTTTGATATGGTTGGCACACAGTAGCTTTCCTGCATGCATAAGCCTTTCACTGAAATTAGAGCTTTCGAAAATCTGAGATGTTTCAAGGCCAGGCTTCAAATAATGTTATTTACATCTTCTCTTCTCGATAAAAACGAACTGTCGCGTAAAATCATTTTACTCTATCACATTTTGTAATTTCCTAAGCTTGTATGACAAAAACTAGGAAATGAATCTTTAACCAAGTTCCTGATACGGAGAATTACCAGCTGGCACTCTATATCAGCTACAGAAACTTCCTTGGACGAGATCCGGGTTTAAGAAGCCTCTTATCGGGTTGAATCTGCACCCCAAGTGGTGGTGGATGGCGGACACAAAGGCTAGAATGGGGTGAACCCATAACATCTGGGTACGGTAATCCTTGACCGTTAAGACAGCATATGTGTCAGCAATAATTAGCTACAGTGATTCATACGTTAGACAGTCTCCTATGAATCATACCGTGCTGTGAAACTGAACAGGCAAATTGATAAGTAGTTCACAATGTGATTATGAAAAGGGGCTTTCTTTTCCTTTGATATCCTAATAAATTCATTAGCAGCTGGATGTTGTGCAAACGACTGGCTCAGATAGGACACATTAAATAAACACAGTTGTGACAATAGAGTGTTTGGTGTACGTGACGTCATGAGAACTGCACGATAAAATACGAATTTAAGGACTTAGCAGTTTGAATAACTGAATAGATCCATCACTTCTTTTATATACTGACAATAACTAATGGTTTTGTATAGCTTTACTCACTTTAATTACCTTAAATGGCATGTTAGACTTTTGTTCTGATGACGTCATGGACACTACACACCTGCATTATCAGTACATGGCATAGTGTGAAGTAGGCGGGCCAATGAGCCAGTGGCATAGCTAGTCACCCGGTCTGCCATCCAGTAAGCCTAGATTCTTGTGTAAGTGTGGTTGTGATAGCTCTGTCTCTTCTAACATTCCAAAATGACAACCGTAGGCAAAGGTGCCGATCTCAGGGAGATTCTCAAAAATAAGATGCGCCAATCCAAGGAGGATTTGGAACGTGTCCGAGATGAATTCGATGAAGTAACTCATAAATTGCAACTTGAGGTACAACGTAGAGAAACGGTGAGTGTGCTTTTCTCTTAACGTTCACACCTTCGATAGGAAACATACAAAGTAATCTACAGAATTCATATTTAATCCGTGAAAGATTATTTAATCCGCCGATTGAAGGAGTTGGTACGGGTAGTTTTTAGTTATGATAGACGTTAGAGAGGGTGTGTTCACACTGAACTTAAACACTCTGTACAGACAGTCTGATAGCCAAGATTGCGTGACGTCATCACAACAACAGTTTAACTTGCTATTTAAGACAATTAAAATGAGTAAAGATATAAAAACTCATTAATTAATGTTCTTATATCAGTTCTATATCTATTCAGTTGTTCTAAGCCCATAAATTGGTATATGAATGTTGCTGTAATTACGTCACACACTCTATTGTCTCTACTGTGTGGTGAGTTGAGTGTTCACCATCACTCTCATCACTCCTTCACCAGTCGATAGCAAACATTCTCACATATATTGTTTGTTATCACATGTGCATTATACAGACGTTATCACCTCACTTGCCTTACACTATCTTTAACTAATTATCGATAGAGAACAAGTAGGATAGGCTTGCTTTGCATCTGATAGTACCAGAAAAAGTGAATAAGTTCAGTCCTGTCTCCTATCTATAGATTATAGATACAGAGGTCTTTGACATCCTGCTCTCAATATTAACTCTATCCTTAGTTTTCAACCATCACTTCATTCTGACGAAGATACATTTTTAACATTTAATAATTTAGGGTCAATAGCCGATATGACACAGTAGCCGATAACCAGTTGCGATGGAACAGATATTTTCATTCTATCGAATTCTTTCCATCGTATCAATTTTATCGAATGAATTCTCTCCCTCACACGAAAACCGACACTTCCACTTTACAAATTATCTCACGAACTTCCACTTCAGTGACTTCACGAACTCTCACTTCACGAACTCTCACTTCATGAATTTCCTCTCGAAATCTTACTCTCACGAACTCTCTTACTCTCACGAACTCTCTTACTCTCACGAACTCTCTTACTCTCACGAACTCTCTTACTCTCACGAACTCTCTTACTCTCATGAACTCTCTTACTCTCACGAACTCTCTTACTCTCACGAACTCTCTTACTCTCACGAACTCTCTTACTCTCACGAACTCTCTTACTCTCACGAACTCTCTTACTCTCACGAACTCTCTTACTCTCACGAACACTCTTACTCTCACGAACACTCTTACTCTCACGAACACTCTTACTCACGAATTCTGCCCATCTAACGGATTCTTTCCATTTAACGAATTCTTTCCATTTCACGAATTTTGTCACTCTCACGAATTCTCTCCATCTAACGAATTCTCTCCATCTAACGAATTCTCTCCATTTCACGAATTCTCTCCATTTCACGAATTTTGTCACTCTGACGAATTCTCTCCATCTAACGAATTCTCTCCATCTAACGAATTCTCTCCATCTAACGAATTCTCTCCATCTAACGAATTCTCTCCATCTAACGAATTCTCTCCATCTAACGAATTCTCTCCATCTAACGAATTCTCTCCATCTAACGAATTCTCTCCATCTAACGAATTCTCTCCATCTAACGAATTCTCTCCATTTCACGAACTCTCTCCTCACTCTTCTCTCATCTCTCTGCCTGACACACAAACACACGCACACTCACCTGTTTGACAGGTAGTTTTGACCTTGAGTGCCTCTTAGTTTCTTCTTCCAATACTCTGTTATTGAAATGAAAACTTCACTCTAGAGAGGGGTGAATGCCCAGTTAGCGATCAAGTGACGAATTATCGAACAGTTCTACATTTCTGGACACGTAAGGAAACAATCACTATCATTTGACTAGTTGTTTCAATTGGTATCCATGATACCTGCAGGTATCATGGATACCAATTGAAATAACTAGTCTGAATAATATATTTTTTACGTGTCGGAAAATGTAGAACTGTTCGATAATACGTAACTTACCCTAATTCCATTTATAACAAAAACTCAGCATCTCATTTCTCGTTGATTAAATCATAACTGTTAATTTTTTTAGCGATGAGTGAATTGAACTTTCCACTCTAATAATTAGATACATGTCCTCTATCTAATTGGTTTAATTACATTTAATTGTGCTAACTTAGATTTAACGATAATAACTATGGCTATAACATATAAAAAGAAACATTACATCTTTTCTATATTGCTACTACAATGTAAACATAGAAAAGTCCTTTTGAAAGTAAATAACACTCGGTACTTATTTACGGTAAATAAACAATAGGCAATCTATAGCAGCATTTAATAAGGGTGATAAAAAGTCTAGGCCGGAACATAGAAGGGTGGCTCCCTTCCACCTGACACAACAAAACAAACTACAAAAAAGAGGCACTGTATGTACACTGTACAGGCAGTACTCTCTACTCTACAGTCTTTTCACTGTAACCTGTTCGTAGTGCTATAGTCCTGAACACAGTCAGTTTTCACTGGATATAGTCATTAGACCTAATAGACTGTATGCAGTCTGAATGACTGTATGCAGTCTGAATGACTGTATGCAGTCTGAATGACTGTATGCAGTCTGAATGACTGTATGCAGTCTGAATGACTGTATGCAGTCTGAATGACTGTATGCAGTCTGAATGACTGTATGCAGTCTGAATGACTGTATGCAGTCTGAATGACTGTATGCAGTCTGAATGACTGTGTGCAGTCTGAATAACTAGAATTTTCACGGTATACATCGTACAGTTATTTCCTGTACGATCATTTTGCCTGTATAGAGTACTGTACCTGTATAGAGTACTGTACCTGTATAGAGTACTGTACCTGTATAGAGTACTGTACCTGTATAGAGTACTGTACCTGTATAGAGTACTGTACCTGTATAGAGTACTGTACCTGTATAGAGTACTGTACCTGTATAGAGTACTGTACCTGTATAGAGTACTGTACCTGTATAGAGTACTGTACCTGTATAGAGTACTGTACCTGTATAGAGTACTGTACCTGTATAGAGTACTGTACCTGTATAGAGTACTGTACCTGTATAGAGTACTGTACCTGTATAGAGTACTGTACCTGTATAGAGTACTGTACCTGTATAGAGTACTGTACCTGTATAGAGTACTGTACCTGTATAGAGTACTGTACCTGTATAGAGTACTGTACCTGTATAGAGTACTGTACCTGTATAGAGTACTGTACCTGTATAGAGTACTGTACCTGTATAGAGTACTGTACCTGTATAGAGTACTGTACCTCAGTGGTTGTTCACTGTATGACTCACACTCTGTATCAGGGCTATACTCTATATTAGGTACTGCCCCATAAGGTACTAACCCATTGTTAGGTCCTACAGACGCACCATCATTATCATATTCAATGATTATCACCACGCTCATAGTCATAATCATGTATAATGATAAATTAACACAGTATTTAAAATCATTCGTGATTAATTTATCCTAAGTAAAATCTTTTCAGTAAATTCAAAATGGAGCTATAGGCCCAGCACGAAATTAATATCTTTCGATTTACTGCAATACGTGTTTAGTATTAAAATGTAGAACAATATGTTTGTACATTAATTTGACCTGCATGCAATCAAACCTTTGTTTGTTCATATTTGTAATTTGGGTCAACTAAACAATAACAGTAAATTGATTGTATAAACAAACATTGCTGAAGATATTCTAGCAAGCATATTACAGTATCCTCATGAAGACCAATTAAAAACGTATCTCCTGTTTCTTAGTATTGCGATTTAACGTCAGCCACATCACGTGAAAGCATCAAGATCTTATCAGTACCTTATCAATACTATCGTCACATTTATTTTTTAGTAGTGTGTATATATGTTCACTGCAGTTAGTCACTGAAAAAAGCGCAACTGTCAAGTCACCTTGACCTGCAGATATTCATTGTAGTTACCTTATGGTGAACACATTACCAAGTCACCTGTAAACTATAAGCTCTGTCAAACTTATAACAAGGACAAATGCTAAATACATCCACTAAACACACTATGTTTGATATAGCAATAGTTTATCCTGTTCCATTCAGTTGGTTATGTTTACAGATGTTATTTTTAATTTTCGTTTAATGCGTTTCCTTATTTCCATCCCGTGTTATTTCCTTAATTTGGTAGGTACAGTCAGAGAAAAGTACATCTGTAGTCATTTTTAGTCACTAGAAGCTACAAAAAGAATCATCACTAATTGTAATGCTTTTAGATATCTTGAAATTGGTCTGGGTACACGACGACAAATTTAGAAAATTAGAAAACTGGATTTGTTGAATTAGCATCATCACAGTGACTCATTTCTATGATGGTACTTCTGTGTACGTTCTTCATGTATAAATAGAATAGTATTTCAAAATAAGAACAACTTCACAATGATTTATTATATCAATAGTTGGTAGTTTATTTCAGCTGGTTAATTAACTACAAGGTTGGCAACTACAGCTTAATTAAATGATGTAGAACCGTGATTTTTTCACATGTTTCCTGTCAACTAACGCCCTATAGTTAGTAGAACCTGCCAATATGGGTGGTTAGCCTTATACACTCTACCTTTTCATTCAATAAAAACTAGATTAAAACAATTAAATAATTGCAGGTATACAATTACATGCAGCTATGATGGAGACTGCATGGATACTTCTGAAACTTTTAAGCCTGTGCAAAGAATATTAATTATTATTGAAAGTATTGAAGCCTCTTCTTCGAACTAAATGTGCAAAAACATATACATGAAAATAGTACAATAATAGAAAAAAATGAACACAAGAGCCTTATAAATCAAACGTTCAAGCCCGTATAGAATATACTTTTCGGCATGTTTGCACATGTCTTTTTATCATGTTTACAGAATTAACCATATCCTTGCAATTTAATAATAATAAGACCTGCTTCGTAGCAATACAGTCTTTTACATCAACCTTAACAAGTAGCTATAAAAGTACATAGCAGAGAAAACTAACTATGTAGCATTTACGCGTGTGCAATTATTCTACCTAGAGGTTCAAACCCTAGGTACCTATGTAACTAGGGTGTGTCAGGTACAGTCCTAGTGTTAGTACAGTCACTTGTGCAGAAGTTATAGAAGTATAGAGTTTCAGCAAAGTAATATGCCCATCCAACCGTTACTTACATTTAGAGTGATGATCATTCTAGCCTTGGTAAAGAAAGCTGAGGAGCTTGTAGGTGTTCTGCATACATTAGAGCACTATCTGTCTAGGGCTGTGACAATATGCTTTAAAAGTCAAAGAATATTACAGACGAAATGAAATGGTATCGAATACTATATACCGCTGGGGTGTAGAACCATTCAATACTCTTTAATTCTCTCAGTCTATAATATTTACAGGATCTATGATTTATAAAGCATATTGTAACAACCCTACTCATCCCACAACACACCTAACTCTTTGATAATTTGATATAATATATTAGTTAAAGATTAAAAAGCAGACTTCCTAACTATGTAAATAGTACATCAATCAATTTAAATTACATTCCGTCTGTCTCACTGCTTCTTTTAGGAATTAGGGTCCACTGTTTTTTTAGTATGACATCAGCGATATGGCTTTTGGATCCGAAACAGACGTCAAACCCACACTGAATTAATTCTGATGCTTCTCCAAAGTATTTCCCTTGATTAAGACGTTTAACATGCTCTAGTTTAGATGGTAGGACTGTTGTACTTATGCATCATTATTAGTCGAGTGACCGCATTCACTAGGGCCAACTCGACAAAGGCTTGCTTGTTCTGTAAATCTCTCTGTCAACCTCTACCGAGGTATAACTACACCCACACCTATACTGTACCTAACTCATAATACCTTTAAACGGTACTCACAAAAATACCTTTTCGGGATAAATTTTTATACAAATTCCGAATACCTTTCATGAAAGTATAATCTTCTGACTGTAAAATCGGTAAATTTCACTAGTCAACATGGTCCTGTTTCGACTTAACTCTCTAATTTCTAAAAGCTGCAAAGGAAATGAAAAAAAGCTATATCACATACCATATAAAACTAAATGCACTCTCAAAATTAACTAGATTCTACATTTTTCCCAGATTCTACATTGTAAAATATCTAACAATTACAAAAGTAGGTAACCTGTTGATCGACAAAATCAGGCTGTTTTACTTTCTACTAAAAGTGTAGTCACAGATACCTATCTCCATTTACTATCTCTGTTCTTTTCCGCTCTCATATCTCTCTGTGTCACTACCCCTCGAGCGAGATATATCCTTCTATCCTGTACCAACCGAAAACATTCTTAGACACTATACTGCTCAACCTGGAATATATCCTACAAGAATTAGATATTAAGTTTTTAGACGACTCGATTAGCCTCTTTCCTTTCTGACTGCTTCTTCCAGTTACCTTCTGACGTCAGCGATATGGCCTTTGGTTCCGAAACAGACGTTAAACCCCCTAATGATAGGACATTATTCATATTTATTTACATATATGTTTTGGTAGCGGAGTTGAACATTGCGTATAGGAACGGGAACTGTATAGACAGACAGGTCACGATCCCCTGTACAATTTCCTACGCTATATGATTGGTGTAATTAAAACAATCCATTGACTGGTATTGCCAGCAGGAAACTATTAGTAATAACTATTACAATATTAACTATTAGTAATAACTATTACAATATTAACTATTAGTAATAGTAATTACACTATTAACTATTAGTAATAGCAATGATGACTAAGGGAAGAGTTCTTTAGTTGTACCTTCATTTCGTAACAGATAAGTAGTTGTGTTATTGCATGATTGCTACAGCTGAATCATACCTTTAGGCACCTTTCACACGGGCGTTTTTTTTTCTTCTCAAAATGGTGCATGAAAAAAACGCTACAACTGAATAAACGTATGGCTTTTGTATGCCACCTTAGATTGAGCGTTTTTTTTTTCATGCTGCGTTTTTGTTGAAAGAAACGCTCCGTGTAAAATAGGACTTTGTTCTTCACGGCATACTCTGATTGTTCCCCCTCTATTTCAGGCTGAAGGTGAAGTCGCCGCCCTCAACCGTCGTATCCAGCTCCTCGAGGAGGACCTCGAGAGGTCAGAGGAGCGCCTCAACACCGCCACCACCAAGCTGGCTGAAGCTTCCCAGGCTGCTGACGAATCAGAGCGGTCAGTTTGCAATGAGAGTGACGGCAGTAGTAGAGAGATAACCACTGCCGCGTCACTGCTCTCAAAGATAGCAACCATAGGTGCCGATGTCGAAAGATCCTACCAGACTTTCAGGGCACAGAACGCGTTCTAAACCGTCCAATACGATAGTTTAGACGTCCATACGATAGTTTAGACGTCACTACGATAGTTTAGACGTCCATACGATAGTTTAGACGTCCATACGATAGTTTAGACGTCCATACGATAGTTTAGACGTCCATACGATAGTTTAGACGTCCATACGATAGTTTAGACGTCCATACGATAGTTTAGACGTCCATACGATAGTTTAGACGTCCATACGATAGTTTAGACGTCCATACGATAGTTTAGACGTCCATACGATAGTTTAGACGTCCATACGATAGTTTAGACGTCCATACGATAGTTTAGACGTCCATAAGATAGTTTAGACGTCCATACGATAGTTTAGACGTCCATAAGATAGTTTAGACGTCCATAAGATAGTTTAGACGTCCATACGATAGTCTAGACTTAGGTGCCTTATTAGCTTTGTATATGTAGCTTTGTGTAAATGATTTACATTGTAAATAGTGACACGTGCCTTCCATTTAAAGGGGCCGAATGTGACGATGCTCAAAGAATATATTTAGATATTAACAGATGATTTATGTTGATACTCTGGGCCTTAAGTTGTTGATTCGTATATATATATATATTTTTATCTAGTTACCTAGCCGTGATTTCCTTAGTAAAAACACGTTCATTATATTAACTAACTGTAAAATGATTTAGACGTTAAGAATAATATTAGCATTTTTTTACTCTGGAGAATAAGTTGATGCATCCTATGTATTTTAGGGTAGGTAAGTGACAGGAAATGTTTATTCGTTAATCGCAGTATATCGTAAAATTACGTCACCATTCATTAGTGTAAATCGAGACCCACCACTCGCGTTAAAAAAAACGTCTGCTATCGGCAAGATAAAACTGTTCCGTGAGGTATTTTGCGCTGAAAATGTTGGTAAGATTCATTTATTTTATATTTACTTATGATTTCTTATATTTTTTTATAAATAGTCAAATATTTATTTATCACGATATTTTTAATTATTGTACTTCAACAAAATCACTTATTTTACAAACTGTATTTAAGATATCAACTTCAGTGTAGGGTAACTTACGTATTATCGAACAGTTCCACATTTTCGATCACATGAAAAAAATATAATTTGACATTGGTATCCATGATACCTACAAGTATCATGGATACCAATTAAAATATTAAATTATAAATTTTTCCCTTACATGATCGAAAATGTCTCCCTGTCCGATAATACGTAACATACCCTATAGCTAACATCAAGAGGTTATATAATAGTGAACATTTATATACACTAAATATTTTAAAACGTATTTCCTTTACAAAATGATGTCAATAACTTGAAAATTCTAGACTATACCCTTTTGATGATTTTCCTTATCTTATCTCTGCTATCCTTATCTATTATCTATTGGGTAGAGATATGAACGATGTATATCATTTGAACAACAATTAAAGATCCAATTAGTGTGTTTTTAATTGTGATTATTAATTGTAATTGAATCCAAGAAATGATTATCGAGGTTGCATTATAGTTTATCGGAGCAATGTTGTAATGGTATTGGGACTATATTGTAACAATATTGATGAAACATCGTCCCACTAATGGGGCAATGTTCAGATAAAGTAACAATAATGGGGCAATGTTGTAACAATATTGTTCCAATGTCGTCCATCAAGCATTTACCTGGTTCATCTTCTTCATTGATTTACTTATAAGATAACTCCTTACTGCATATACATCACTACTCCTTCTCCTCTCCACCCCCCCCTCCCTCCCCCATATTAATGTGCCCCACATATACCTACATTAGAGCGCGAAAATGTCTGGAGAACAGAGCCAACATGGAGGACGACAGAGTGAGCATCCTGGAGGCTCAGCTTGCCCAGGCCAAACACATTGCTGAGGAGGCTGACAAGAAGTATGAAGAGGTATGGTCACCACTATGGTCAGCACCAGACTCACCACCACCACCACCATCTGCATGACACACCCACGTACACACTGCCTATGGAAACTATATTCTAAATCACTCACAGCTGAGACAACTCCTCTATAGTGAATGGTAGGATGCAGCCTCTATAGTGAGCAAATTTTACTTAGTCTGCGCTGAATGGTCATCAGTTTTAGAAAAATGGCAGATTAAAGAAAACCTGTTCATTATAGAGGCTACATCCTAACTGATTCACTATAGAGGAGTTTTACGATTATTCCTCTGATTGCCTTTCTAGAGGCCTGCCAATTCACTGCACTGATTTCTCAGCTGTTAGAATGGTTTATAGTATAATTTCCAAAGCGGCTCACTATACACTGTGACACGCAATTGGGAGTAACAGGTATAAACACACTAAATGCTTCTTCTTTAACTTGACTGTGGCTTGGAGCAGAAAATATATCACCTTTCGCTACAACTTCAGTTTCCTAACCAGATTCAGTTAGCTAAGTTCGTAAATGATCTTCAATTGTTAACCAGATTATCTTCCACTAAAGAAGCTCGTAAACTTAACAAATCGTACACGCAGTCAACTTAGAAAATGAAGTGTTTTTTATCGCAAACAAAACTACACATTCCTTCCTTCCTTCCTTCCTTCCTTCCTTCCTTCCTTCCTTCCTTCCTTCCCTGTCTCTTTCGTCCTAACCATCCCCACAGGTATCCATGCTACGTTTTTGATGTCCAGGCCACACGATGGTATCCATTCTACTTACTGGTATCCGTGCTACGGTGCGACTGTAGCCATTTTTTTTCTATGGTGCGTAATATTAAATCAGTGCCCTATCTTGACACAGTATGCGCAAGGTGTTGGAGAACCGTTCCCTGTCCGACGAAGAGCGCATGGACGCCCTTGAGAACCAACTGAAGGAGGCCCGTTTCCTCGCTGAAGAGGCAGACAGAAAATACGATGAGGTCTCACAAATATTTAATTTGTGTGTTACCTTTTCTCTAATTAACAGATCATTGATTGCCATTAGATTTAGTTTATGTTTTGGTATGTGTTCTAGACCAATGTTTTACCCTGATTAGTACTTTCAATGTCTTTTCTTCGCTTTTCCTAACTGATTTATTTCCAGATTCCTCGCCTTAATGTTACTCTTCTTCTTGTTTTTCTTTGCTCCAGTCTACGTGTGTTTACATGGGCCCCATGACGTAATAATCCGTCACCTTAGTGGTGTTTCTCTTTTTAAGATATAGGGGTAAGTTACGAATTATCGGACGGTTCCACATTTTCGGACACGTAAGAAAAAATGTACGATTATTAATTAAGTTATATACTTTTTCTTACGTGACGGTAAAAGTGGAACTGTCCAATAACTCGGAACTTACCCTACATAGAAATAATTCGAAACTTCAGGTGACGGACTTAGGCGTCTTTGTCCTTTTTAGTTACTTAGTATTTTCTTTAGTATTAAATTATGGCTTTAATTCTAATCCTTAGTAATTTATTTCAAATTATTGATTAAATTTCAATTTTATCACTTATGCTTCGTTGTAAATTTCTATATTTTATTCAAAATAAGTCATCGAATTTCTTTGATCGAGTTAATTGATTTTAAGCTACAGTAGTAAACTTTTTAACATTAGAATATCTTTTTTGTTGGTGTTTCTAATGTTTTTGTATTCAGTTCTTCATGTGATTGTCTTTCTTTTCCCTGCTATAAGTTGCTTAACCACATAATAACCTCACCAACCACAACCTTCAACCACTCGAACCATTCAACCCTATTGGTTGTCAACCTTTTTAACCCTATTGGTTGTCAACCTTTTTAACCTTTCTGATTTGGGTAACCACTCAGTTGCCGAACAAATCTAATAAACGGTTGTACATTTTCGACCATGTAAAAAGATGGTAAATACAGTAAATTACGAATTATTGGTCAGTTTCACTTCTTCGGTCATATAAGAAAAAACGATATTATAATTGTTATTGTATTTTGTATCCATGATACCTGCGGGTATCATGGATACAAAATAAAATACAATAACAATTATAATATCGTTTTTCTTATATGACCGAAGAAGTGAAACTGATCAATAATTAGTAATTCCTACACTAGAAAATAATTTCTATTAAAATAACTAGTTAAATCATGATTGTTCTCTTTTTATATGTTCGAAAATGTGAAACCGTAACTTGTAACTTGCCCTATTTTTTACTGTGTGTTGGTGTATATGAATTGTTCGATAACTGAGTATTTACCCCTCTACTTATGTTTTGATATACCATATCGCTCTTTTTGCGACAACACTGTCATAACTTTAAAAAAGCTATTTTCCAGGAGAGGCATTTTGGTACATGTAATGTACGTACATTTTAGAGCTGTGAAACTTTTACTAAAAAATAATCAGTATTTTAAGATCTACATGGATAACTCGAAAATACATGTTTTTTGTTTATGACTTTGTTCTTGCAAATGAGAGATTTTTCTGCAATAAATACATCACTTCTATAAGTTCGTATACTCACGATCTCTTGTGTTCAGGTTGCTCGTAAGCTCGCCATGGTTGAAGCCGATCTTGAACGCGCAGAAGAGCGTGCCGAGACTGGAGAATCGTAAGTTAAAAAATAATAAAAAATAGTCTAGTTTTTTAAGATCGAAAATTATAATCTCTTTTTTATTTTTTCATTTAATTTTTTCTCTAGAAAATTATAATGAATTGTCTTCAAAAAAAACATAAATTAATGACGAATCGTTTCCTTGCAGCAAAATCGTAGAGCTTGAGGAAGAGCTCCGCGTTGTCGGTAACAACCTTAAATCTCTTGAAGTGTCTGAAGAAAAGGTGAGAATTACTCTAAAATGGAATAGAGTGAACCATATTGATATAAATAATGAGTAGGATTGAGACGATATGCTTTATAAATCATAGATCTTAAGAATATCACAGACGAAATGAAATGGTATCGAATACTATATACCGCTGGTGTAGAACCATTCAATACTCTTTAATTCTCTCCGTCTATAATATTCTCTACGATTTTAAAAGCCTATTGTCACAAGCTCTATAATTATATGTTTTGTACATCAATCAAACACAGTTGCTTTATAAATATTATAAGGGAAACTACTGTGTTCTGATTGGAATAAGTGCCTTAGGTATGAAAATAGCTATTACAAAATATTGTATGAACGGTTATGTGAGAGAAAAACACGTTGTGAATTTTTGGTACACGAATGAGAGGAATAAGAGTTGTCTAAACCTATGGTTGTCTAAACCCTTGACTCGAATCTCAGGCCAACCAACGTGAAGAAGCTTACAAAGAACAGATTAAGCAGCTCACAAACAAACTGAAGGCGGTATGGGAGACTAGAGTGTTGCTCCCTATCCTAACCATCCTATTCAACTGTCTAGACTTTGAATACTGTAGAACGCTATTTAATAGTTAGACAGTTGAAATGGATCTCTAAACACTGTGTTATTTTATAACATATTGATGTTTATAACTAACTGATTTTGTGTCTTTTATTTACTACCAAATAGTTACTAGATGTATGCTAACATTGAAAAGTCTTTGAAGGTGTCTAAACATGTTGAGACACGTTTGGAACTTGCTCTATCATGTTGAGACACGTTTGAAACTTGCTCTATCATGTTGAGACACGTTTGAAACTTGCTCTATCATGTTGAGACACGTTTGAAACTTGCTCTATCATGTTGAGACACGTTTGAAACTTGCTCTATCGTGTTGAGACACGTTTGAAACTTGCTCTATCATGTTGAGACACGTTTGAAACTTGCTCTATCGTGTTGAGACACGTTTGAAACTTGCTCTATCATGTTGAGACACGTTTGAAACTTGCTCTATCATGTTGAGACACGTTTGGAACTTGCTCTATCATGTTGAGACACGTTTGGAACTTGCTCTATCATGTTGAGACACGTTTGAAACTTGCTCTATCATGTTGAGACACGTTTGAAACTTGTTTTAACACGATCACACCCGTTAAGTTTCTAATTGTTATTCCCTCATGCTAACTAAGGCCTCTAAGAGAGAGGAGCACTACGATCTCAAGACTAGAAACATCTCTAAGAGTTTAAAGGAGGTGAAACAAACCTTTTTATTTAATTTGGGAAAGTCTTTTTCGGGGTAGATTGGTATTTAATTGCGGTTTTGTTGATGTTTGAGTGTTTGCTGTTTTTAGTTTGTTGTTTTGATTTTATTTTTGTTTCTATTTTTTTATTTGGTGTAGGCTTCTCAGCGTGAAGATTCTTTCGAAGAACAGATCAGGGAAATGGGTTACCGCTCCACAGAGGTATTAAAGACTTAATTTAAACAACAATCTAAAAGTTCTTGTAGCTAATAATCAATAAAAATTGAAATTGAAAATTTTGTGTAACGAATTTTGAAAAAAATTATCAAAATAATTGAACTTTTAATAAAATATTATCCAAATTAGAATCACAAGTTTACTCCATTTATTTTATTTTCATATTATTTAGTAGTTAAAAACCTTGTATTTACTGCATGATATGATTTTGTTGTACTGTTTGCCACTTGAAGGTAAGTAGCTTGCTTTGTGAAGTACTTTTGACATATTGATGATATGAATTCAAATGCTCTCAAATCTTTCATAATTTGAGAGGCTTTTGATTTAGAATGTTCGAAATCCTTACCAATATTCGTGTTCCAATAGGCTGAAGCCAGAGCTGAATTCGCCGAAAGGTCTGTACAGAAACTCCAGAAGGAAGTCGACAGGCTGGAAGGTGAGGTCGTCGGACATCTTGCTAATACACAAATCTTTCCCACAGCAGCTACACACACTATCTACGTACACTGCATGTCTGTTGTAGAATCTTGTACATGCAGATTGTCTGTTGTAGAATCTTGTACATGCAGATTGTCTGTTGTAGAATCTTGTACATGCAGATTGTCTGTTGTAGAATCTTGCAGATGCAGATATCTACTACAGGATCTCTTAGATGCAAGATGTCTGTTATAGAATCTCGTAGATGCAAGATGTCTGTTATAGAATCTTGTAGATGCAAGATGTCTGTTATAGAATCTTGTAGATGCAAGATGTCTGTTATAGAATCTTGTAGATGCAGATTGTCTGTTTCAGAATCTTTTACACTTTTTCACCAGTCTCTTCTTCACCCCTCCCTCCCCCTCATTCATCACGTATGGGATGGAAGTTAAGAACAGTACTGGGTCTAGTGTATCCAAGTCATTCTTTCAGTACATCCCATTCATCCTCCTTCATAAAAATGTCGCAAGAACACTTCAGATTTCTTAATTTCTCGCTTAACGGCTCTGTACGCAATTTAAAAAAATTCGTCCAGATGCTTCTTCTTTTTTGCAAAATTTATTTTTTCGTGTGTGTCAACAATTAAAAAAATCTCACACGTCAAATCTTAATTTTTGAAAAGACGTTTTACTTTTTGAAGTACCATTCTTTGGATTACTAATATCTCTTACAACTCATTGGCTTCCTTCTATTTAAAGTGTAAGAATTGTTGGTGTTGTAGAGATGATAGGTTTATTCGTAAAATAAGAAAGTCGTTAGCTAGGTATTCAGGTACTCCACTCAAAACCCTCAAAGGTAAAAAGCTTAAAATACTCCACTTGTCATATCTCTTGGATCTTATGAAAGTAGTATCATAATTTTGACTGTAAATAATTTAGTAAAGTCTACTTTGTAGTGTTCAGGGGAGTGATCAAGTGAAATATTTTCTGAAATCTAAAGATCTGTGGTGTTCTTGGCCACTTGTTTCCATGTGTGAGCATCTAACACTTGTAACTTGTGAAATCTGGTCACTTGAATTATAGCTACGTGTTTAAATAACTCTAAATATTGTATTAGAATACATGAAGAGCGTCAGTATTAATCTGCATTGATTTAATGCAACTAGTTAAATTCAAAGCATATGCTGCATTAAGTTTACTCAGATACGACAGACGTCTACATTGATTTAATGCAACTAGCAAATTAAATGCATATGATGCATCAAGTTTACTCAGTTACGAGAGGAGTCAACATTAATCTGCATTGTTTTAATGCAACTAGTAATTTTAGTTCACAAGTTGCATAAGCTTTACCCACATCTGCATAGAATTAATGCAGAGAGACTATTGCTATAGATAAAGTGACCAGATTTTCACAAACAGCAACCACATACAGAACATTCGCCGTCATTTTTTTATCTCGGTTATATTTTGCTTCAATATAAACTTGTTTAACTTGCTATATTATTTTATGTTGAAATATTATTTATTATGTTAATTTGTCAATGTTTTGTGTCGATGTAGACCTAAAAAAACAACGCGCCGTTCATTTTTTATTTCTTCTCATAAATATAGAGTCAGATCAATTCAAAGTTCTGTTTCAAAGTACGCTTAGTTCCCCTCACTCCCGCTTGGTGTGATTGTCCTAGTATATCTAACCCTTGTGTTTTATTATTTAGCTACCTAGTTTTTTGTGTTTTATATTTTTTCTTTAGCAACATCTTCATGTTTATCCTTTGTGTGAGTTTGTTTTTAATTGTTTTCCTTTCGTGTTTCATTTTGTTTGACAGACTCGTTAGTTACGGAAAAAGAGAACTATAGAATCCTGCAGTCGGAGATGGAAGCGACCCTTCAGACTATTCAGAATATGTAACATCTTTTTGAAACTCAGCAGGTATAACCAATAGACAACAAAAATAACAAACAACAATAGACATTCTACAGTTGTTAGGCCTTTCACTAGTCTAGAACCAATTTGACATCAAAATTTGGTAGGTGACTGTATTCACGAGGTAGCTTTTCTGCATCCATGAGCATTGTCCCTGACTGGTGGTAGGTGACTTTGTTCATGGAGCCACTTTCCTTTCTGACTGCTTCTTCCAGTCCCTTGTATTTAATTTCTTTTCGACATCAGCGATATGGCATTTGATTCAGAAGCAGACGTTAAACCCCCACTAAATTAATTACTTATTTTGAAAATATATATTTAGTTGACAGTATTATTTGTAAGAAATTTTTATACTCTCATAATTCACATGACCGACTGAAAAGGGACACTATTATTTACAGTATAATTTATTTAACTTAGTTAGATGTGTTCAATAATAAATATCAATGTAGATAATCATGGATAACTAATTTATTTTTGAAATAGGGTGAGAAAATGCTCGAACTCTTTACTGTGCACTGTGCCACATTTGGTAGCTACAAATAAAAGAAAGTGATATAATAATCAGTCCGAAAAAGACCGAATATAAAAAAGTAAATGTGAAATTATGCACAACTGTTATCCATTATTTTCTCATTAATTTACTAATATGAATATTATTAATAATTTGCTCAAAAGTTTAGATTTTTCGTCTGTCTAAAACTGTTCAGAAACGCCTAAATGTTTTCGATGCCTATGTCCATTTTGAGCAAATTATTACAGTGTTAATTAACTAGGTTTCACAACTAAGTGAGAAAATATTACTAGTCATGAGCTACCGTTACTAGTTAAAAAATAACTAATTTTACAATCGGTAAAAATGAAGTAAAGTTTCATTTAATTTCAAAATATCAGAAGTAACTTGTCAATTTAAAGACCGATTGTCACCTCTTTGATCATGACTGGTTATTTACTTTCTCACAGATGTAGTTTTCAATGTTTTACCCCTACTAACCAGTCGTTTTCTCTCTTTTTAACGCTGCCTGCCTCAGATGACCTCTCAACTCAGAAGGATCGTTTCCAAACCATCACTGCTGAGCTCGATCAAACGTTTAATGAGATGTCAGGATACTAGTGCACACCCCCATTACTTTCTTTTCTGAGAAACAAGCAGAAACTTAAAAATTCTCAAAAAAACACTTCATCTGCTTGATTCATCAGTGCAATCAATTCCTTATTAGTTGCATTTATTTAAAAATTTAGCTTTTTTTACGAGAGCTGTCAATTGTTTATTTTTGTACTAAATTTTTTTCTCTTTGTGACCCTAAAACCGTTTTTATTAATGCATTTATTTATATTTTTATTTGTATAATTTTAAACGAAAAAAGAACTAAAAAAATTATATTTAAATGGAGAGAAACTAGTTAGTTTTTCTTTAGTTGTTTCACTTAATTTGGCAATAGTAGTTTCTACTGTTCATTAATATAGACAGGCCCGTCTTGAGTGGCCGCGTATTGTACATTTAAAACTGCCTTTTTGTATGTTTCTAGTAGTTTCTAAAGAGCACACCGGCTTACCCCGTCGTTTCTATTGCATGAATAAAGTTATAAAACTCATTCTCTACAACACTGACTCTACTTATATGAGATCTTAACTGAGATCTTGACAGCGCACTGCCATGTGGGTACCCCTCTCTTTGAACACCACAATGGAGAGATGGTGATCCCCCATGGCGACTGTTGTCACGGTTGCTAACGCTTCTTCATTTCATTTGGACAGTAGCGCTTGTTTTTCGTTACGTGTTGTCTTGTCACTTCTCTGTTACGGCCAAATTCGGTGGCGGCTTTTTTCTCCTCCCAAAACAACCTTCTTTATTATTTTGCAGACGAACTGGTTAACGAGAAAGAGAAGTACAAGTCAATTACCGACGAATTGGACCAGACTTTCAGCGAGCTTTCCGGCTACTAAATCCTCTTCTAAGATCTCCTTTATTTCTGCAGTCTACACTTATAACAACCTGTTCAGCAACGCCAGGCCTATTATTAATCAACTAATGCTGCCTTTACTGAAAGAACTGCACTACTTCTCCTCTCCACATTTTTATTTCTCTTTTCCTCACATTACTTTCTCATCAATTTTATCATAGGGAAAATAGTTGCAATTATAATAACCATTTGGATTAGAACTATTTATATTATTGTTATTCAAATTGTAAAAAAATATGATATATATATATTTGAATTACTATTTATTGTTGCTCGTGTTGAGGGAGACACTAGTTATAACGACACATTTCTTACAGATGAACTCGTTAACGAGAAAGAGAAATACAAAGGTATTGCCGACGAGATGGACCAGGCCTTCTCCGAGCTCTCTGGCTTCTAATTTATTATTATATCTTATTATTTTTATGGCTTACGTGTATTTCATTTCGGGACCATTCAATAAAGTCTCTCTATTGAATATCCCTGCAATTAATTTTAATCTGCCATGTGCCATGCAATTGACATCTTGTGGACTGAGCTGACTGACAATACCGCCATCTTGTATTTTATCCGCCATCTTGGATTTACGCGCCATCTTGTACTCTCTTTCTTGGAGTACCTATCTTTTACCATCTGGCTCAAGACAATCTCAACCTACATCTTTGGGATCTGTCTTAGTAACATCTCGAGCCGAAATGTGTTCAAAAACTATTCGAGATCACAAAATTTACCATCTTTTATTATTTATCACCTTATTTAATGCATAGGATGCGTGTGCACTGTTCTAAAGTGTATTGATTAAAATTTTTGTAAACAACTTGGAAAGAACTTTTATTGCCCCTTTTGAAAATAGAAATAGTGTAATATTCAGAAGAACTATTGCTAATTGAAGCCATGATTCAGTAGAAAATATTTGCAAAGAGAGACGAAAGAATTATTGAAATTAGGTTCCCTTGTTAGGTGACTCGGGGAATAGATCAGAAATTAACTTTCACTTAGATCATTAGTTAAGCTCTCATAATTCATAAAGTGAATTAAGTATCACTCTTTCAAACGTATGGAGCTTTACCTCGAGTTAAAGAAGCTTGAGATCGTAAGTTAATTCCTTTATAAGTATACATTGTCATAATTCAGTAGTTTTAGGTTGTCAGTAGCCATCCTGAAACTTATGGCTACTTCATTAATTCTGCCTTGGTAGTTATTGTCTCGTTTGCCAAATCGTTTAAATCTTAATAGAATAACTATTTCCATCATTGGTAAAATACGGAATAGTGGTAAAAATAAGTTTTAACTAAAATAGCCCATGCAATCGAAAAATTCAAGTTGAACTTATTTAAGCTGTGAGTAGTACCAAAAAAAAAATTATTCACCTTTATCGAGTGAAACATACATTCTTTGGATAAAAAAAAACATTTTGTTTCTCAAATCGTTCAATGAACATAGAACACGTACCAATATATGCTTAAAGCTAAGAACTCTTGTTCTCTGAGTGCGTATTGAACAGGAAGATGTTCCAGAGCTTTTATCTTAAGTTGAAGGTAAATATTGTACCACAATGAACTATTTATCATTATCTTCAACCATATACAGGTAGTTCTCAATCGCAATTAAAGCCTTTCATGTCTACTGGGTCACATATGTCCCAGCAGAAAAAAATTGTCACACTGGTTCGCTCGAACCTGTTGCTAGACAATCAGAATAGGTAGACACCTGGTAACCCGTCGCACTTATTGGGTAACCCGAGCCGTAATTTTAACGCTAGTTTCAAAATTAACCTTTACAAGTTACAACCAACTTTGACGCGTACGGTGAAGGAAGGGTCTGAGCAACATTTTAAAATAGTTCAGAAAGAAGTTTGTAAATAGATTTTTGGAGGCTTACCGAGATATAACTGACTATTAAGGTACTCTGCATCAAATACTGATGAAACTGTGAAAAATATCCAAATATAATTTTCCATGAAAAAACTTCGTTATTTCTCAGTTTCGTGGCATTAACCTTTCCTCGACAAAACTCAATCTGTATGACACTTAAATACGAAATAATTTAAGCTTCAACAATGGAATTAATATGAATTATGCACTATATAGCATAGTATATTTAAAAAAACTCTTCATTTCTGTCACTTACCTGAAAAACTTGTAACTGATATTGCAATTAAGAAGAATTAGCAAAAATAAATGTAGGTATGAATAATTAAAATGATATATAACTTTCACGTATTTTACTTAATTGTTAACACATAATAATTACATATAGAATTTTCCTTGGAAAGCAATTAGAATTTTTTCAAATTATGCTTGTGTTATGGACAACAAAACATCTAATAATATCAAAAGGAAATTGAATACAAGGGATTAAAGAAGTAGTCAGACGGAAAAGTGTCCCCATGAACCAAGTCACTTACCACCAGTCGGTGACATGCTGATGGATGCAGAAAAGCTACTCTGTGAAATTTTTTCTCTACCACCAGTCAGTGACAATGCTCATGGATGCAGAAAAGCTACTCTGTGTGATCATTATCATAAATTCTGATATGGGGCGAAAGACTTAGATTGTCCATCTTTAGTTAAATGAAATAATTCATTTCGAGACTTTCTTCCTCAATTATTTAACGTAAGAAATAAGTGTATATTTAAAGACAATTTATCTTTGTACCAATTTCAGGATGGTTAATTAGCTAGTCAACATTTAAATTTCAATTAGTTATGAAATCAATAACCTATGACTCAGGTAACAATATTGCCCCGAAAATATTGTATAGTTTTACATTTCAATTTAGACAAGTTTCCTACATTCTAAAATGGCCAGAAAAAAAGATGAAACAGTTTAAACACAAAAATTTAAAATGTAGGGTAAGTTCTTAATTATCGGTCAGTTCTCCATTTTCGGACACATAAAAAAACGATATAATAATAATTTAATTTTCATTTTAATTAGTAGGTATCATGGATACCAACTAATATATAAATTAAATAATTATTTTTATATCGTTTTTTCTTACGTGTCCGAAAATGGGGAACTGACCGATAATTAAGAACTTACCCTATACCAATTTTCTGGTAGCTAATATAACCAATCATTAGTGTTAATATTATTTAAGCATTGATTTTCCATAGAAAAAATAGTTATAAGTTCTATAATTTTTAATCCTATTAGAGATGGGGTAAGTTTCGAATTATAGGACGACAGGTTCATTTTTTTGATCAGATAGAAAGAATAACTATGAAAATTATAATTGAACTCATTATTTTAATTGATTATTATTTATTCGAGTAAACTCAATCGAAATTACATTTTCATATTATTCATGCAAAACACTGTGATAAAATTACGTAACTCACTACACAGGTACGTGAAAATAATTAACTCATCATAATGAAAAATAAAACAGATTTTCGGAATGAGAAGGAGAGATGAGGGTAGGGAAATTACGAATTATCGTCAGTTCCACATCTTCGGTCATATATGAAAAACTATATAATATTTACTGTTTTATTTTACTTGGTATCCATGATATCTGCAGGGTATCATGGATACCGAATAAATCACACAGCAGGTCGCTATCATGGATACAATAAAAATTAGGAAAAAAACCATATTATGTGATTTTTCTTATATGACTGAAGATGTGGAACTGACCGATAATTCGTAACTTACCCTAATTATTTTTCTTATAATGAAGCTAGAAAAAAGTACTTCAAAGAGCTTTGCGTTGGTACTCGGCTGGAGCGATGCCATAGTCCTGAATACTGTAGAAATTGGAGAGATTCTTCACTAAAAACCTGAAAAAAAAAAATATTTATTAATGATTATAGCTATTACAAGAATAATTTATATAATATGACAAAGATGAAGATAGATATTATTAATTATAATTTATAGGTTAAGTTCTTAATTATCGGTCAGTTCTACAAGTTTTTTTCTTACAAATATGTAAGGAAAAAATGTATAGCTAATAATTATTATTTTAGTTGGTATCCATGATACCCTCAGGTATCATGTAGAATTGACCAATAATTAAGTACGTTTTTCATAAGTTATACAATATTAGAAAGCTGAAGATATTTACTTGAGTACGTCATGCAAATGAACATTAAGAAGAAAGACGCCTTTCTCATCTAGCTGTGTGTAGGCTAGCATCTGCCCTAATTTGACGAACAACCGCATGAAGTGCACGAAACCGTAAATGTCGGACATTGGAGGTGGTGGACCGCTTTCAGTCTTCATCTGGTCAGAGTACTGCGGTCTCTCAAACTTATAGAGTAACTGGGACCCGAGCATTACGTTGAAGTACCTTTTCAGTCCGGCAACCAACTCTAGAACTACACTTTCTCTGAAAAAAGATAATAGCTATTATACCTTATTTTTTAAAACAATGAAAATTGAGAAATGTCAGAGACCTAGGATCTAAATATTTATTGATATTTAGAAAATATAAACGTAAATATAGATTCTCTAGAATATATAGCATGTTCTTTCAATATATTCAATTCTGTGAAGTGAATTTGCTTCAACAACAATCACACCCAAGGTATGTCTTCTCCCATCTGAATTTCTGAACTTTGACACTCACTTATTGGGAGTATTGGCCTTTGTGTTTATTTTAGCTTTTGTGTACTGTTCCAGAATCTGAGAGACTGTGACTCTGGCAGGTAAGTTCACCAGTTTTCTCTGTCTGTTCACCAGGTCCCAGTCATCCACCAGACAGGGCTTTAACTCGTCTGGTAGCTTTATCTTAATTTCGACGCGTGCCAAAAACTGATCTTCCTGTAAGAGAAATCATAGTCAAAATGTTATATAAATATATATTTTCCAGTTGTTTGTTGTTTTATGTAACTAATTACTGTAATTACTTTTACAAAAAGAGCCAATATTTCATTGCCCCTTCAATAAAAAAAAAACATTGAACTTACATGCATTAAGATAAGGTTTATACATAAATTCTAAATTTCTATCATTATTGGTGAGACTTCTTGTTAGATTTTCAGAATCTATAAAGTTTAGATCGCTTAACAACAGTCTTTTTAAATAAAATAAAGAAATTAGCTACACACTTTATCAAAACTTCATCAGCATAATTCTGTGTTTGTTAATTTTAAAATATTTTTAAATTATCAAAGACAATTTAAAAACTTTAGTAGCTAGCTTAGGAACGTATTGGTGAATATCCAAGTAGGAGTTATATTAAAACTATAAAAGTCAGGATCTTGAAAACTAAGCACATTTGATAACCCGTACACGGTTGCTCAACTTTAACTTTGCTGATGTGCCACATCTACAGATTGCTGTCCCAAAATAAGGACACCCTCCATGTACGGGATAATTTAGGTACCTACTTCTATCAATCAAAACTCACTGTCTCGACTGTTGATTCTGACTTAATTTTCTTGCTCTCCTTTTCACCATCCTCCTCCTCTGTCTCCGCCTCTCCAGCACTCATGGCAGCATTGCTCCTCTTGGTGGCAGTGACAGCACTAGACCTACTGAAGGAGGGAGGAGAAACTTGTTAGTATGGTTAATACTTATTATTGTTTATTACCCAAACTTTCTGGCACTTCTGAAAATCTTGCATCAAATGATGATCAATATAAGAGGTTTTAATTAATATCTCACTTTCTTTCTTTTAATTTAAAGGTATTATTTAATTAATTATATTAATCCTGCTAAATTCATTATTCTATTATTAGAATCAAGAGATTAATATATAGCTATAAAATTTGAATGGCCTGAGTGAAAGGATTAATAAAATAATTAATTATCGAATGCCATGACAGTTGGCTGTAAGTCCAGTCAATAGTCAAAGCTTAGATTTTTATTTCTTATATTCTAAGGCTCTACTTGATATGTTAATGGTATATTTAAGCTGATTACTTGGATAAAAGGCTTTATTTCTTGGAAATCATTTCAAATAGAACATATTTAATGTGCCTGAAAGTAGATTGTCTATTCACTCAATTTTATTCAACCTACCCATCTTGATACCAATTGAAAATAAGCTATTTTAGTGCTAACTGAAAACCCGCGCAAACATATTAAATGTGTCTGGAAGTAGTTTACCTGTCAGTGGAAGGTGTGGAGCTCCTGCTGTCTTCCCCTCCACTTTTCTCTTCAGTTGACACGCCTCCAATTGATCCACCAGATTTGTTAGCAGCCTCTTTTTTCTTCTCCACCTTCTTCAAATTTCTTTTGATTCTCCTGAAAATAGCGTTACATAGTTTACAAGACAAATTAATTAAGTAATTAGTTATTAGGATATATTATAGAAAAGTTACTCACACATTGGCTTCATGTGCCTTATGCAGATCTTTCTGTCTTTGCAAGTTGCCGTCATTTAACTTCAGTACACGTGATTCAGTCACCCATTCGTCCCAGCTAGAAAAACAAGTTTGTTAAAATTTCAACGTTGCTGTTAAAGTATATATACACAAAATCCTAATATTTCAAATATAATCATGATGGAACTTGTGATTACTTGTTAAAGTTAATAAAACAATATTTGGTGAAATTAAAACAGAAAAATTGATACCTACATGACACAGAACAATTCGGAATAGCTACCAGTGAAACAAAATGCTCGTGAATGAACAGCTAATAACATTACTTTTTATTCCATCCAGCGTAGTGCACAAAATACTTTGTAGTTTTCTCTTTCACTTGAACTTTGAGACACTTGGCTTCGTATATCAACGGACCGTGAAAGCACAGAACCTTCTCACCTGAGATGAAAAATATAATGAAGATCAATATTTATGTTATTCAAATTGGATACATTATTAAATAAGTTCACAAAGTCAAATATATAAATACAAATTTGAAACTTAATCCAATTTATCTTCTCTTACCTTCACTGAATTTCCCTTTAGGAGTCATTTTGAGGAAAACACCTTATCACCTTCTACAAAATAGATCTGAAATAAGAGAAATTTATAGAGAATAGAGAAGAAGAATTTTTTATTAAAATGGCTTGATTTCAATTTTTCCACATTGGGGGAAATAAATCTTCTAATTTCTAAGTTATTATCAAGTGAATATTCTGCTGTTCTACCAGTTTGTATTTGGTGCACTGAACTCCTCTGACTTTCAAAAATCTAAGAAATAGCTGCCAACATTTTTCATCAATTTGTCTAGTCCTCCAATATTTTTCCAGTTTCCCCTCCAAAAATTAATGGTAATATAGGAATATATAGCTAAATATCCTCCGAGATTGCAGGAATTTTTTATTAGAGAAATTGAATATCTCCCGACATATCATAGGAATTTAGTATTTACCACCAAATACAATCTGGTACGAACAATCCTCAATTTCCTCCTATAGGCTATATTCCCAATTTCCCAACCAGTCTGCAAAGTGTGTCAAATCTGTCACCAAGATTTCATATTTCAGGACAATTAGTCTCCAAATTTTTTCAAATTTGTCTCCAAAATGGCCAAATTTCTTCAATATATCTCCAATAACAACATGTAAATATAGGAATTAATTAGAAAATAGTCAACAAGATCTTGTTTTGATAAATTTTCCCTCCAATATAGTCTACAAAGATCTTTGGCGACATGGATGATGGACGCGCTTTGCAGACTGGATTCCCAATAATCCCATGTAGGTATTTTACTGAGAACAGAAGCTAAAATTATAAAATAGAGGATTTCTTGGAGAACAGTTTACCCAGTCTGCAGAATATACCAGTTTGTATTTGGTGCACTGAACTCCTCTGACTTTTTCAAAAATCTGAGAAATAGCTGCCAACATTTTTCATCTATTTGTCTAGGTAGTCCTCCCAACATTTTTTCAGTTTCTCCTCCAAAAATTAATGGCAATATAGGAATTAATTGCTAAATATCCTCCGACATTGCAGGAATTTTTTATTTGAGAAATTGAATATCTCCTGAGATATCATTGGAATTTACCACCAAATACAATCTGGAGAATATAGGACATTTTTAACCTTTTCTGTGCGAACAATCCTTAATTTCCTCGGATTCCTCCTAATTCCTATATATATTTACATGCATTTTACTGAGAACAGAAACCAAAATAGAGGATTTTTTGGAGAACAGTTTACCAGTTCCTGCAGTCTGGGAGTGAGAGTATGTCAGTTAAAGCCAATAAATTGGCTTAGATTTCAAAAGGTCAAAACTCAGATATGTCTAATTGGCTTAAAATTTTTAATTAATTCCTATGTTCGGTTCCCATGTTATAAATGTTAATTCTTAAGGCAAGCTGCAGCATGCAGACTAGCAAAATAGGACAGTTCCAACATGCATCATGATGCATGTGCTAACAATCTTCATTTTCACGATTTTCCTCCTAGGAATATTTACATGTATTTAACTGAAAACAGAAAGTAAAATCACTAAAATGGAGGATTTCTTGGAGAACACTTTACCACTTTTGCAAGGCTGAGTCAACATATTTATACATTTTTCTCCAACTAGGAACTTTTGTAAACTTAATATAGGATATGTATTAATTTATATTCAAAATATAAGGAAAGTAATATACAGTAGTAACATTATAGCATACTTTATTAACTGGATTTAAGAATTAGTTTTTTTTAAACTGGCTGAAAATGCGCCTTTTTCTAAATTATGGAACATTAAGAAAAATAATTGAAGTTGAATTTTTATGTATTTGATGACTGTAACTATAAAAAACCATTTAAGAATTATTGCTTCCAAACTGAATTATAATTATAAAAAGGAAGACAAAAGTTGTAGTTAGAAATAAAATAAAATAAAAGCTATTTGAAAGATCCAGTGATAGCCAGATGCTTCAGAAGAGGCGAGGACTAATTCTGTAAAAGATTTCAACAACATACAACAACAACAACAAGATCCAGTGTGGAGATGCAGTGTGTCGCCCCATAGGTGTAATTTACTGTTTTCTTCAATATTGATATAATTTTTCGTGATTCAATTGGATCGTGTGTGGACTATATGAATACGAAACTGATTCTCAATCTCAAAGGTATGAATTATATCAATATTTTATGTTATGTTTGGTGTGATAAAAAAAATACAAATGAAATTAGAAAAATGGTGATGTTTTTTAATTTTGAAGTGTCATTTGGGATGGTTCGGACAATTCTGTTTGGGTTGGTTCGGACGGTTTCCGAACCTTCCCTCTGTATCCAATTCAGTCCACCATTACAATTTATCGAAGTAATTCTTATTAAAAAGGACATTCTGAACTATTTTAATGGGCATAGCATTCGTTTATAAAATTAGTTGCGACTTTTAATATTAGTGTCTTTATTTAACAGTTTGGCGATCGTATTCATGCTTTTTCATTATAAAAAGGAAAACTGATAGAATCCGTAATAAAGAAGGTATTCAAAAAACATTTGATGAATTCCAAAAAGGTTTATCTGTCAGAAAAGCTGCTGAAATTGGATGTGTACGGACTATACTTTAAACATTTGATGAAATATTTAAGATATAATTTACTAATTTTGGTGAATTCCGAGAAAAAGGAAATAGTTATACCCAAAGTAAAAGGATATAGATATACCATTTGTTTTTGATATTTAGCTATTAAATATAAGGATATTTTCATAGTGATTACTCATGGGCTATCTATATTTTATTGGAGAAAATGTTCAATCATTACAATAATATTATAATAAACTTTCAAATACGATGAATTATTATTGTGAATAACAAGTCATTATGGTTTATTTCAATAAAATTAGTAGATCCGAATTCAATCCTATCGTTTAAATACCCAAATTTCCAATGTTTTAACCATTTTTATGGTGTCCGAATCATCCTCTCAGCTTGTCCGAAGTCTCCCTCTAGGAAGGACACCGCATAAAGCATTCGGACTCTTGAACCTCTCTTACATTTTGTCTTATAACTTTCGAATGAAGGTTTAAACTGTAAAATAGTCTTAATAAAATTGAAGTAAAATGATTTACCTACATACAGAAATATATATATAGTTAAATTCGAATTAGTTTACGAATTATTCATTTCCCCCAAAAGTGTCCAAATGCTCCCGGTTCTCCCCTACCTACTTCTATAATTGATACAATTATAACCAAAAAATTGAACCGTAAAGATTAAAAATGAACTAGTTATTAAAGGTCCCCTCCAAGCAAATTTTTTTATTGCTTAAATCAACGAGGCTGATGTTTCTTTTCATTTTACTGCAACCCCATCAAATTTGTTAGCATATTTTTAATTTTATATGCTTTTAAAGATTTTTATAATCAAAACTCTACAAAACTTACTTTACTTCCGACTTTCTAATTTTCAGTCAGAAGAAGAAGAATGTACACCATTTGTTTGATTGTCAACTAGGTATTAGGTTTAATAAATCTATTTAATATTCGTGTAAAGGTATAAAATCGGGTAAACTTATTATAGACACATTTATATACTTTAGGAAACAATTGATATCTTAAACGAAGGCCAAAAACGCATTGTTTGTTTAAAAATCTAAATTTACAATCAATACAAAGAGTGTACAATCTTCTTTCTCAGCGTCAGGTTTGTAATTCGCTCAATTGTTGCTCACAGAGTATTAACAAACTTTAAAAGCAAATAATAAAATATAGGCTTTACTAAACCGAATTGTATGCGGTTTGTCGAATAATGATCATAGACCTAATGGTTTCATATTTGTATTAATAATAGAAACAATTAGTATGAGCCAATCAGCATTAATAACTGTAATGAATGCATTTATGAGGTATTGAAACTAGGCTAGTATGAAATTATTAAAAGTCAATCATATAGAATAATTATTATAATTATAACATATAGTGTCTGCCAAATATAGAAATACCCAATATTAATGTCCGCCAAAATAGGGACCGCTAAAACGAACATCTTCCAAAAAAATAGTGGCCGCCAATATTAGTTCCCTCCAAAATAGTGACCGCGAAAATAAGTTCCCTCTAATCAAGGACGACGCCAATTTTAGTACCTACCAAAATACTGGCGGCTAAAATTAATTTCCTCCAAAAATAGTGGCAGCCAAAATTGATGTCTGCAAAAATGGTGTACGCCAATATTAATATCCTCCAAAATTTCTTCCATTTACCGAATTAGTTCCATTTTGCATATCAGCACCATTTTTCTATTTCATGAATTAGGTAGTTCTATTTTACGAATGTTCCATTTTGCAAATTACCTACATTTCCCAAATTTGTTTCATTTCGTGAATTAGGAATTAAGTCATTCCATTTCGTGAATTAATTCTATTTGAAGAATTTATATTTCATTTCAAGAATTGATTCTATTTGAAGAATTAATTCCACATCAATAATTGATTCTATTTCGCGAATTAATTCCATTTCGCGAATTAATTCCATTTCAAGAATTAACTAGTTTTATCTCGTGAAATAGTTCCATTTCGCAATTCATTCAATTTCACGATTTAATTTGCTCTATTTCGCGAATATTAGTTCTATTTTCCTAATATTAGGTAATTTTATTTTCCAAATTCGTTTCATTTCGCGAACATTAGTTCTATTTTCCAAATTTGTTTCATTTCTCAACTATTAGTTTAACCTATTTCCCAAACTAGTTCCATTTGCCGAATACTAGTTCCATTTCGCGAATAATAGTTCTATTTCGCGAATATTAGTTTTATTCCCTAAATTAGTTTCATTTCGCGAATATTAATTCTATCTATTTCCCAAAAATAGGCACTAGAAATCTAGCTTCCATGCTATTACATTGCAGTTCAAGTGAGGCAGAATGTTCAACAGTATCTGAAACAAAGTTGAGCGGCGCACCATTTTAGGTGCATTCACGTGCTGAAGAACTCGAAGGACGTCTCTCAGTTCTACGAGAACAACCCGTGCCCAAGAAATTGAAGTACTTTCGTCACGGTTCGTGGAACTCGACGACACGCGGACAACACCTTCGTGACGTCCCAAACGTAAACTAACAATCGAAAAAGGCGATATGTATCATCATCATAATGCAGTGTACAGTTCACTAATTTTAAATTTTGAACTGTTTGTTGACCTAAACAATTGCCAGCCTGCAAAATATTTGACAGTTTTAGCATTTCCTGTGCGAAATTGCGAATGATCTTTGATTTCTTAACAATGTTACCATATAGAAATTTACCTTAAAAATAAATAAAGTATCTAATTCTTGGCTACTAGGCTAGGTTGCATTTTTTTATGTGAAATAGTATTAATCATAAACTCCCAGACAGCAGGATCTGGTCAATTGTTCTCCAAGAAATCCTCCATTTTGGCTTCTATTCTCAGTAAAATATATGTAAATATAGGAGAAAATAAAGGATTGTTCGCACAGAAAATGCTAACAATGTCCTATATTCGATTCGTATCTAAAAGCTGAGTGGCGCACCACAGTATGGCGCACCACTGTACGTTCTAATAGATAGGTAATTTGAATGAAGATTAATAATATAAGGAGTGAATTTGATAATTATTATCAAATTTTTGACTGACAGTACCTGAAAGCTGAAGCCAATGTTTATACCTACTAGGTAGCTTACCGTAGCTACACAATTTAATTCTTTGATTGAGATGTTTTTTGGAATAGAAAATAAAATTTATCATAGAAAACTGTAATATTTATAACTTTGTGGGGTAACAATTGTAAACTTTCAGTCTAAGGTATTATGAGAAACTTATCAGTTATCAGTTAGGTAGATGTATTGGGGGCCTGTCGCCCCCTGAACCCCCACGCCAGGTCATTAAAAATTTAAACAATCATGATGTGTGCAGAACAACAAACTAGCGGATACAACAAACTACATAACAGCCATTTACGTTGAGACCATTGATAGAAAGTACAGTGGTGCGCCGTATTGTAGTGCTCCGTAGACACATAATGTGTAATGTGGTGCGTCGCTCAGCTTTTAGATACTGTTGCTATGTTCTGCAGACTGGATAAACTCACCAGCTCTCCAAAAATTACCAAATTTCTCTCAAAAGATATATTATCTTCAAAATAACATTGTAGAATAGAAAAAAAATCAGAAAATTAGATATTTCTCGCCATTTGCAATTGAAGGGCTCCGAATAACTGTCACAAACTTGCCATTAAAATGACGAGTTTGACATAGGTACTTCATTACCAGGTACCTGGCTGCTTTGTGGATTGATAGGAGAAAATTTGCTCATAATTTTATTAATTTAGCTATTTCCTCATTATATAAATAGATCTTGTTGTCAATTTTTCTTCTGGTTAACTTGTTAAGTAAATGTCAAAGCCCATGTTTTTCTGTTCATAAATTTTATTTCTTGAATTTGTCATTTTATGAAAAATATTAATGCACTTATAAAGAATAGTTACGATTTGGAAAATATTTTAGATAATGACTACGAGGCAATTTTATCCAGAATCCAATATGTACAGGATAGGGAATATAGAAGCAACATTTTTTTAAATAGTTGACTCTTTAAGTTTTGATCTTTAGTCTTTGTAAATATTGTATATAATTCATTGTATTTTCTTTTAAAAATATATCTCCATTGTGAGATTTAATAAAGATTTGTTATCAGTATTATTTACTCAGAACATAAATTTTTTAGAATTGAGTATTTGCTTTTGTTTGGTTTATAACACTAAAGAGTAGATTTGAATTTATCTATTGTTTGGAACTTTGATTTAAATGTATTTAAATAACCAAGATAATTTCACATTAAGTTGGTAGGTAGCTAATGACTAAATTACTAATAATGGTTTTCCATATGACCATATCATTTCAGCCTGATAATTTTGTTAAACTTGATAAGGTTTAAAGGTTACAATTTACATTTGTCATGGTCATTGGATACGTGTCTAAAAGTTGAGCTGCACACCAGATTATGGCGCACCACTGTACGTTCTAACTTCTATTAGATAGTTAATTTGAATGAAGATTAATGATAAATGATGGACTAATGCAGTGAATTTGATAATTATTGTATGAAATTTATAACTGATTGTACCTGAATCCAATGTTTATAGTACACCGTTTAATTCGTTGATTGAGATGTTTAATTTGGAATAGAAAATAAAATGATCATAGAAAACTGTAATAATTATAATTTTATAGGGTAACTATTGTAAACTTTCAGTTTGAGATGTAAATCAAAACTTTTCAGTTAGAGTTTGTGATAATAATTTGTTATTGTATATTTCAGATTTATGTTATATTTTATAACTACCTAGTTGTTTTCTTAAATTAGTCTATAGTAAAATAATAGAAATGAATACCAATAGTGTAACCGTTAGCCCGACACCTGGAAATATTTTGGATGATTTTGAAGAGGCTTATCAGGTTAGTTTATTATTCTCATATTTGGTTTGTTTCTATATATTTACTATTTATCTCTAAATTCATATATCTCATTCTTGCCTTAAACAGAAATGTCTAGGTCCATTAATGCAAGAGGATCCTTTTACTTGCGTCGACTTAGCGGAACTACAAACAAATGCTGAAACCAACGCATCCCATTTTCTAGAGTTGGCGCGATCCATGCAGGCGTTTTTCTTGCAGAAGAGGTTTCAGTTGTCTGCCCAAAAACCCGAACTGGTTATGCTAGAAGTGAGTTTTGAGATTGTCACTCTGAAAAAAGATTAAAAGTTCTTGCAGTTGAAAATTAGGTCATATGTGTAAATTGCGGCTTGTAAATTTTATGCAACTTTTCAGTCCCTAAAACCTCCTGAACTGAATTTATATTAAAATGTTGCATAACAAAAGAATCTCAATACATTATTAATTTTATAAGCGGTCCAAAGTTATGATTTTTAACAGTGTTTCTGTATTGGATGTCAAAGCTAGTTAGTGTGCCGCAATTTACCTGCCACTTTGCAGGATGTTGTCGAATTGAAAAGTGAACTGGCCCGCAAAGACGAGTTGATAGAAAAGCATCACAAGAAGCTTGCCGACTGGCAGACTCTATTGAGTAACATAGAGAGTAAAACTGGTGAGTGGTATTATTACAAGCATTTGTGTGTAGATGTAATGATTCTACTGCATTGGGCAGATTTGTGTTCACTTAAAACTGAGATCTCGTATCCAGTTATAAAAATTATTATTCTGTTGATTTTTTATTTGATTTCAAGAAATTTTCTTATTTTCATTGGAGCAAGTAATGATGACGGACCAGGGTCCGGTAACTTTACTAGTTTAAATTCTGGTCAGATATGTTTACTTGCTTCAATTCTGGTCCGTTAACTTTACTTGGTTAAATTATTAATATTTGACCAATAATTGAGATAAGAATATAATTTTGGAATCATAGATACCACATTAAAGGATTTATGCACAAGTTTTTTTCCATTTTTCAAAATGGATCATGTTTTTTTATCAATTCTTTCAATTAATTAATATGCAAAATTAATGTATAATCATTAATATTATCATTTATAAGGTTGTATTTTTACAAAATACTAAAGCAAATAATTTTTAAATCTAAAAAATGTATTCTGGTCCGTTAACTTTACTAGCTTATTTTCTGGTCTGTTATCTTTACTTGCTCCTTTTAATTTTATAAAGCAAGCTTCAAATGTGGTTCAAAACTGTCTTATCATTTATTTTATTTATGTTCTTCACAAATATTATTTAAGCACTAAAACTAACATTTTGTGTAAGTTTGCTATCTGCATATATTGGGACTAATACTTTTTGGTGCCATATTATATCATTGAGTGTAGTCTGCTATCTCTTCATTCATAATTAAATAACTGCAGCACAGACTGTTTAATTGTTTCCATATTAGAAAGATGAATAGCAGGTGCACACTAAATCATCCTTCACAAACAGGTAGGTAACGGCTGAAGTTACAGCATACTAATCTTTATTGTCTTACTGGACTCAATTTTGTTGAAGTCCTTTCCTAACCTGAAATCCTGTGTTAACATGTTACCAACATAGGCTAATATCAATTATTAGCTATTTGTTCACCCCTTTAACAAGTTACACGGCTGACAGCTTTCAAAATCGTATTAGCTAAAGGTTAAATCCTTTGTTAACTTGTTACACGGCTGACAGCTTTCTCTTCACAAGGTGGACTAACAACTTCTAACATCTCCCACTCTACTCCAGAGGCTGCTATTCAGTCTCCCGCTAACACAGTCTCTAAGGGCGGCAGAGCTAGTAAGAAATTCTTCAGAAAATTTGTACCTAAAATTGAGTTACCAGAGTAACTGCTTATATTTCCTTGCATTGTGTTTTCATTACTTTTACTTCTTGCCGTTTATCTTGTTATAGCTACTTATAGATCTAATTAAGTTTACTTCTTGCACTTTATTATTTTGTTATAACTACTAATAGATCTCATTAAGTTTACTTCTTGCCCTTTATTTTGTTATAGCTACTCAAAATGCACATATCAATATTATTATTATTAAATATATTAATTTAACATCTTATCTTCCTTACCTTCACTCAATTTATAGAAGATCTCTTTAGGGTAAGTTATGAGTTATAGTTCTGTTCCACATTTTGGGTCATATAAGAAAATATTTTAAATTTAAAAAATGCTAAATTACTTACTTTTTTCTTGTATGCTCGAAGATGTGGAACTGTCTGCTAATTCATAATATACCCTGTGTAGTCACAGTAACATACTAAGTGTTTGCTTGCCTATCTAATTTTTATGTAGCCATATATTTGTAAAGACTAGGCCTTGTAATATCTCACTAATTCCTATTGAGTTATTTAAAAAGTTGCCAGAAATCTTCTACATTAGTTCCATTTAATTTGTGAACTTTTCAAACTTATGTAATAGAATAATCTGTGAATTTAGACTCAAACAGATATCTTTAAAATAGGATTTCTTGCATTTCTTTCGCTAATTTTTGTTTCTATTTCATAGCGAAGCTTCATTAACCTGTGTATCTTCCTTCATCTTTTGCCTATTTAAAAGCACACTCTACTTTGAAAGCTAAATTAAAGCTAGCTATTCTGCCTAGTCAACTACTGCAAGTTTCACATTCTTTGTTTCTTACTGAGGTAAATTGTTTCTTTTTCAATAGCATAAATTTTGTATGACTGAAAGTTTCTACAGAAATATAAAATAGGCATCTGAATATTTTGTTCATAAAACATAGGAGAAATTTAATTATATCATAACTTTTGACCTATAAGAGCTAGAGAGCTGAGATTCTCAAAATAGTTTCTAGGCAAAAGCACCCTTGGTACCAACTTTCATGCAAATCTGAGGGGGTGTGGTGTTACATTTCATATTTTTGCTCCACTTGTCATGGAATGCCACTGAAGGAAAAATTTAATGTCATTTTTCCTTCAGAGTTGAGGAAATGCAAGTGTGAACACATTTTAAAAAGAGCTATTTTAATGCGGTGTCTAAAAAGTAAGTAGGTTTTATCCTTCTGACATTCAACAGAGTTTTATTTCAGACCCGACAAATGTTGGCGGCAACAGAGGGGGCATGATGGCGCAGAGTAACATCTCAGCCCCCCAAACCTCTTACATAGGGGGCAGTATGGGCTACAACAATGCCTCCGGTGTCATGGCTAATACTCAGGTATGTGCTTTGTTCAAAATACAAAATTACATTTTTATAATTTTGACATGAGGTAATAAAAATCAAGGTCATAAAAAATTCTGTGTAATTGTTATTCATTGAATAGGTATGCAATCTAAAAATAATCTTTTTCAAAATGTGAATTTTATAAAATGTGAATCACAGAAAATTAATTAAGAATTTTTAAGTTTTTTAATTGATTGTATAAAAAGGATTAGATAAAATTACATAAAATAGTTCATTTAGCTAATAAAGCTAGAACAGTAAAGTAAATAATTTTTCATTTTTATGAAGCTCAGTTCTATTATTTTTCAAGACTCTTTTTCAATAAATTAGTCGACTCTGAAAGTATGTCCTTTGATTCTAACATTGTTTAAATTTTATTATTAATGTAATAACTAATTTCCCAAAAAAGGAGAGGTTTAAAGATGATAGTTGTGAGTGTGGAAGAGAATTATAAGGAATAATAATGAAAATGAAGAATTATACACCAATCGTCCCACCAAATTTCAGGCAATTTGGTTGAATACTTTTTGAGTTAGTCATGCAAATAACAAGATGATAAATAAGCCTCGAAGGTAATGAAGTAGCTACTGATGAAGTTACAGGTGAAATGATACACAACAATCATACCCTGGGTATAGAGCTGAACTTTAACTCTGCTAAAAGAAGACTTCATTAAACAAAAATAATGAGATCCTTTTAAATTACCTGCCTTGAATTTGCCTTCGAAAAAATATTATTCTTTATAATTATTATTTTTTCGCAGATGCAGTCAGCCATGGACACAAGCAATGGTGTGAGGGGGGCGTCTCTCCCTATGGGGGGCAACAGTTCCCCCCTTATGATGGGTGGAGGGGTGAATTCTCCCTCAGCAATGATGGGTGCCTCTCAGGTGAATAAGTACCACGGAATGAAGTAGAGAATTGAGGGGGAATTTTGAAACTAATGACAAAAACTTTGATTTTGCAAACTGTCAATCAAATTATTATAATTTGAACTCCTGTATAATGAAATAGATCCTGTATAGTGAATAAAGTAGTCTGAGTAAGCCTCTATAGTCAACAAATTTTGTTTAGTCTGCCATGTTTAGAAAACTAATCGCTATTCATGGCAGACTGAGCCCCCAGGGGCTCTATCCTGAAGCTGTCTGTGGTGAATGGAAGACAATGTGGGTGTAGTTCTTTGGGTCCCGAACTGTTGTAATTTGGATCAGCATTATGGATTGTCTTTTTTCATCTTTACCATGTTTATCATTTTTCTAACGCTACTTGCAGTTTTAGAGGATAGCGCTAGTCATTCTCTTCAACTACGAAGTCTTAGTTTTTGTGTTAGGTAGACTTGTAGACTTCATTTACCATCACCTCTTCATTTTCCTCTTCTATCCGTGAGTGCAGCCACTGGTGCTTGTGTCCCTTTTCGTCACATTCCTTAGTAAGTGACTGCTTTCCTTTCTGACTGCTTCTTCTAGTCCCTTGTATTTAATTTCCTTTTGACGTCAGCAATATTACTTTTGGTTCCGAACTTCCGAAGCAGACGTTAAACCCCTACTAAATATATCATTCATGTCAGACTAAAGAAAATTTGTTCATTATAGAGGCTAGCTACTTCCTTACTCAGGACACTACATTCACTATACAGGAATTCATTACAGGGGAGTTCTACTGTATCAAATTTAATAAAGATAAAATATTTTCTCTGCTTTAAATTTGAGGACGCGTTCATAAAGAAGAAAGTGTGTGTGATTTCAGTTTAGTTTTGAAAAGGTGCTACTATTTTATTTACTAATTGATGTCTTATGTACAAAGTACAAACTATAATTAACTTACGGACCTGTTGATCATATTACTTATCATTGGAAACTATTTCAACATTTGGAACGAAAAGTCTGCAATGGAGGCTTATTTTATTTAAACTCTTTGTAAAATGTGCCAAAATGATTAAAGTTAGAATGCCATTTAATTTACTAAAATCACTGCGAGAATTGTTAAATAATTTTAGTAGGCTATAATTGATACATTGGTAGCTAATGATATGGTTTAACTTTGAATTGAAAAATTTAATTCTATTAATTAGTTAGAATTACTAACAACTAGCTATTTGTTTACATCAGACAAAGTAGGTATGAATTATGATCTGCATGAAATAGTTATAAGTTGTTTCTCTAGATATGGTTAAATTACGTATTCCCGTACAGTTACATATTGCCGTACAGTTACGTATTGCCATACAGTTAGGTATTGTCGTACAGTTACGTATTGCCGTACAGTTACGTATTGCCGTACAGTTACGTATTGCCGTACAGTTAGGTATTGTCGTACAGTTAGGTATTGCCGTACAGTTTCACATTGCCGTACACCACTTTCACTGGTGAATTTGTGTAAATACTGTTTTAAATATACACTCACTGTGACATGCTTTACCAAACTGTCGGTGATATTAAAAATGGCATATGTACCAAATTCTGTATTGGTCGAAATAGCGTTACTTACCCAAATGCTTACTAACTTTTATCCGTCCATTGTATTATTTAAGCTGAATTTCTCTCCAAAATTCAAGATTATTCATAACTATCTTTAGTAGCTAATGTTGTTTCTAACAAAATATTATATGTATTGTGCATTTTCAAACGTGTTTTTCTCTCCGTGATTTCATTCATTACAAATTTTCCGAGAACCATTTACTGGTTGGTGATGTTATCCGTGTAGCCCCCCGTGGAATGTTAAAGCATTTTATACTCTCTTCTTTAACATCATTTCCCTCTATGAGAGTAAAATGCCTTTAATTTCCCTTCCTAATGCTACCTGTGTTCATTTCAGGTGGCGGGGTCTATGGGGGGCTACACCGGGACAAACTATGGGCCTGTGAGAGGACCAAACCCTCAGGGGGAGTTTCTGCACGGGCCCCTTGCCTACCTAGAGAAAACCACCACAAATATCGGGATGCCTTGAGTGAGGCACACTTAACCTATGTAGGGTAAGTTAAGAGCTATTGGACAGTTTCACATCTTCGGACATATACGGAAAAACTTGTATTATTTATTGGTATCCATGATACCTATTGGTAATCATGGATACCAATTACATCTTTCTCAGTTTAGAATTAGGTTTTTGAACTGATTTTATTGTAAATTATTTATTAGTATTCATGATACCTAATTGGTATCAATCAAGCTCTTTTTCATAATTAAATTCCTTTATAAAGTCCTTCATACCTGCAGGTATCATGGATACCAATTGAAAGAAGAATTAGATTATAATTAAAAGGAATCTCCTATAGGACTGAATATTTGAAACTGACCGATAATTCATCACTTACCCTCCCTCTTTTCAGTCATGTTCTTTTTACCAAAGTACCATCAGTCACCTTAGTTCATTCCATTTCTTTCTTAGTTTAGAATTAGGGTTTTTTTAACCGTTTTTATTGTAAATTATTTATTTCTTGCTATCTGAGATCGAATCATTTTAAATTAGAAAGCGTAGTATTCTGGTTATGATAACTATTAGAAATAATTTCAATCTTTTTATATTAGTACTAATTGCAACCTACGTGAAAGGTATATAAATTTCCAGAATGTTTTAAAATAGACTGGATTGTTGTTAGAGTAAATTAGGACTTTCTAGTATGTTCTATGACATTCTAGAATATTCTGGGTTTTTCTAGAATATTTTAGTATGATCTAATATGTACTAGAATTATATAGAATTCTGTAAAGTTGCTACGTTTTTATGCCATTTATTGTCAACGAAATATGGATAATAAATTTATTATAAAAATAGGTTTTATTAACGGAGTATAAATTATTCACATTGAACCTTCATCTTCTTGCTAACATTTTCAGTACTTTCACTGTTATCGTCTGTCTGTTTTCTCTTCAAACCAACGCCATGTTTTTCCCAGTTGATGTTCTTCCTCACTTTCATCTTTGCCTTCTCATTCTTGAGTTTTTCCAAAGCTTTTTTATATTCCTCTTCATATCGGTGCAGATCTGAACTCTCCAACTCTGAGGTTTTCTTTCCGTTAACCAACTTCTTCAGATCAGAAGGAAGTTTCTGAAAGGCGGAGGAAGGGAGGGGTAGTAATTAGAACACAATTGTTAGAGGCTACTTATTAATATTTGAATGGCGGAGTATAGGATCGGATTGATCCAATTTCAAACTCTCTAAAATAGCATCCAGTAGCTACTTCAATAATCCCAAGCAAGGTATTTAACAAGGTAGAGTATTGCTCAGGTTATATCAAGATGAAATACAGTTTTGTTGTGAAATACGCACTTATGTGACCCTGCAATATTAGATTACATACCTACTCTATATACTGTACAGCGGGTTGAATAGTTAGCTATTTGTATATAAGGATTTTGCCATATCAATTAATTATTATATCAAATCTATGTTCACATTCTATTTACCGTATCTTTGGTTAGTAAAGTCACAGCTAACCCCTCCTTGCCTGCCCTGGCAGTTCTGCCCACACGATGTACGTACACCTCGGAGGTACTGGGTAGATTGTAGTTAACTACGGTAGACACGTAGAAATCCATACCTCTGTCTAACACATCTGTTGAAACTAACCTGAGTAATTAAAAGAAAAAGTCAATTAATTCATTGATGTGAAATAAAAACTGCAAATGTATCACTTCTCAACTAAAAAAATGTATTTTCGATTTATCCATATAGATCCATTCACATTCTAACGCTGTTTTATTTTGGTAAATTTTTCATAATTGTAGCTCAAAAATTGACCCGACAGCTAGAGAGAGGCTAATAAATGTCCTAACGACTTAACATAAATTTCATATTTAGAAGAAAAAATTCATGATTTAGTATAGTAGATAAATATTTCTATTAATTTTTGAGGCCTATTTGACGTTTCAAAAAATGTTCTACATATGGTGTTTAGGGGCTTTTCACAACATTGATAGCGTTTTAAAATGCTTCTCAAAAAGAGGTACCTACTCTTGAGTTATGACAACGTTGTAGCAAACGAGGAGTAGTTAGTAGATTATTGTTGTAAATTTATAATATAACTTACACATCAAAATCTCCTCGTTTGAACTGTGAATAGAGTCTCTTTTGCTTCTTCTTCAACTTAGCAGAGAACTGAGCCACTTTCAGTGAGCCGTTGCCAAGTGTCTCCAGAATGTAGGCCAGGTCGTGAGCCTCGTGATTGGTACCGGCAAACACCACGGTTCTTTCCCAGGACTTTGTCTTCAAGAGGTGATAAAGGGCTAACGGTTTAACCTCAGAATCAACCGTTAGGACTTCTTCTACCAGACCAGCAGGACGGACAAAAGTGTCCAATGCTTTTTTAGATGAGTCATCTGGAAGAGAAAAAGATAACTTAGTATACACAATGTTCTATTTAATAACAATTATGAAACTTTATAAATAAAGAATTCAGTAGAAGGCTAGTAGCCCCCTGTGAATTAAGTTAGCTATGGCTTCTGATTATGAATAAAAATAGATTCCAATGTCATCAAATCATAAGTATTACAGGTATTTAAATCTTTAAAATCTTTTTACAGAAATTGGATCATTTTGATCGAAAGAATAGGCTAATTTTTTTGCTATTTTCATGGTTAGATAAAAACAATTTTTTTTTAACATTTTCATTACAGTAGGACTCTTCTATAGTGAATGAGTTAGGAAGTAGCCTGTATAGTGAACAACTTTTATTATTAAATAGCGTTCAGTTTTCTGAAAATTATGATTTTAGACAATTTTCATGGCACTATAATTGGTAGCTACATTCTTACTCGTTCACTATAGAGGAGTCCTACTGTACCCATTACTAGCTAAAATACTCTCTCTTACTTTGTTTAGTAGACACAATATTCTGTATCTTTGTACTGTAGAGGATTGGGTTGTACAGGTCAATAGCATCTAACAACTCAGGGTCTGACGATAAAGTTGCAGAGACGAGAATGCGCTGTGCGTACAGAGGGGGCTTCTGGCTCTGAAAACACAACAATGAATTAGTTTGCTGTTCGAAAAGAATGATTAGAGTCGTGACAATATGCGTTTGAAATTATAGATCTTAGGAATATCAGACAAAATGAAATGGTATCGAATACTATATACCGCTGGTGTAGAACCATTCAATACTCTTTAATTCTCTCCGTCTATAATATTTTCAGGATCTATAATTTTAAACGCATATTGTCACAACCCCATAAATAATTGAGAAGAACACCAAGTTAATTAGCTACAAAATACTAATAAAAATAATATATCATAACCCTGTTTTTATCTTATTTTGAAATATAACATTTAGATATGAATTCAGTTGAGGAGGTTATAGAGAAAAGTTGTTTGCATATAAAGGGAACAATTTACATGTACCCAAAAAGCTTCTAGTGAAACTTCGTATGGGGGGCTTTAAATCCTTCAATATTTTACATTTAATGTTTATGTTAATACAGTGTCATTTAGATTTAATTTAAAAGTTGATGGGACGCTACTAAAAGACAGCACTCAGACCTACAAGTGGGCCCATATGTACTAAATCCCAGCCAGGTGACTCAAACCTGGCCAGTAACCACTCGTTCACGCAGGGCATAAATCCCACTGAGTCAGTGCGGGATTTATCATTTAACTACATTCAAAAAATATAATTACTAGTCACTCACCGGCCACTGTTCACTGTCGAAAGAGGACACCGTTTCCTCATTGTCTCTCTGAATGTGACGTATCTTCTTCTCTATCTTTCTAGTCCATTCTCCTCCGTCATTACTCAGCAAAATATCGGCCTCGTCTAACACCAAAAACCTGTGAAATTAACAACTTTTATTATTTCTTTTATTTTAGAAGTGAAAGGTGACTTCATCAACAATTTAAGATGGTATTTAAAGTGAGTAAAGCTGTTCAAACTCATAATTTATTGTCATTATAAAAGTAGCTAGCCTGATAGATGAGTTCGTCACGTTTGTGTTATTAATATCTGTACCCACGCCATCTAGCGGTACAACCGACTATTTAGCCATTTAACCCTATTATCTCAAGTGTTTCACTTTAGTAATATGCTAGAATATGTCCAAATAATGTGTCTATTTGTTAATCCTATAAAATATGTTGAAATGGGATTTTGATATTAAATTTTGCAGTGTACAGTCAAAGAAAAAGTGTATCCGTTATGATTTTTTCACACTTTAACCAATTTCAAATTTACAGAAAAAAAAACTATTAATTGTAATGTTTGTTGATATTTTAAAATTGGTCTGAGTACACGATGACAAATTTGTAAGATTTGGAAAATAACAGAAAATTAGAAAACTGTGATTTGAGAAATTAGTATCATGCTGACTCTTTTCTTTGATAGCACTAGACGTAAGAATTGCATAAGATTGACTCACATTAGTTCTGACATATCAAATCCAGGCGTCAGTTCCATGTGTGACTCCAATCTACCAGGTGTGGCTATAACTATCTGTACCAAGGGTCTGTATTTAGTAACCACAAGAGTGGTACCATCTTCCTCTCTCTCAAATTCTTCATAAGGTTCCACCAACTCTTTCCTCTCTATGGCAGTTGGACGGGAACCTATGGCGGACCCAACCTTCACGTTGAATATTTGGGCATGATTCACAACCACCTTCAAGATCTGTGAAAATAGAAATTAGATTAGCTTCAATTTTTTAAATTGCAACATTTTTCTATTGAAAATTAAATAAGATTAAAATGAAATGAGTAAAAATGGAATATCTACAACATTTGCTCATTTATGTTATATTTGGAAACTGTGTGCAACACAGGTCAATCAAAAGATTCAAGGGTCAGATTAGTTCATGACCAACATGCCCACTTTCAGATTACGGAGAATGTCTGAGAACCGAAATGTCACCCTCAGATCCAAACTGTCTTCATTTTTCTCACCTGTTTTGCCAATTGTTGAGTAGGAAGAACAACAACAGCTCTTAATTTTGCAGTTGTATCGTAAGTGGAAATGAAGTGCAGTATCGGCAGTAAATAGGCAAAAGTTTTGCCACTGCCTGTAGCTGCAGAAATGCAAATGTCATTTCGTCTATTCCTGAAAAAAAAATATACAGTCCACTAAAACTCATCAATTAAATAAAAAGATAGGAGAATAAAGACAATTTTTAGTTGCCTATTAATTTTTGCAGATGAACAAAATACTTAAAGTATATTATATTTAATACATAAAGTATATAGTACTTAATGTACAAACTATACCCATTACTACATACCATGTGAACGCACGGGGAGTCTGTGCAATAATTTGGGGAACTACCATCTTCTGTACGGGGAAAAGTCTCGTCATTTTGAAGTCCCCAAATTTCTTGGTGACATCATGAAGGTATGGTAAGTCTGAGATATCACAGCCGTCCTTCTGAAGGTCATTGCCCACCATCACAGGATTTGCCAACCAATGTGGTAGTATTCTGGAGCCCTAGAAAAAGAAAACAATATTAAGTAATTCAGCATGAGAAAAGTGTTTAATATGAAGAAATGTTATTACTTTCATATTAGTTTATAGCTATTCAATTATATCAAAAAAAATATTCAAGATTTACAATTGATGCATTGTAGCTAGTCAATGCACAGAAATATCCTTCAGTTGGTATCCATGATACCTGCAGGTATCATGGATACCAATTGAAGTAACATAATTAAATGGCAATTTATATATTTTTTCGGTAAACTACTAGTTTAGTTGACACTATCCAAGGGTCAACTAAACTAGGAAGCGGGTATATGAATCCTATATTATAGTGTTGAACAATAAAAAAATAAGTTCAAATTATTTGATGATATTATGACCAAGGTTCATATACTATAACAGATTAAACGAATGGGGAAAAAATGGTCATTGAGAAAACAACATTTTCTGTCTTCCTTCTTGAATATCTCTTAAACGGTAGATTAAAATTGCGCGTGAGTCAGAATAGAATTCTTTAGAATTTAATAATCTATCGAATGGTATAAAAAATATTTCAAAGAAATGGTCATTACCACTGTTAAAAGAACAAAAAGCTAACTACTATTCACGTCGTTGTCCGTTGATTAATGGGCACTGGTCAACATTTTCATCCGCTTTAATTACTGTAGCTAGAAGCCTAAAATAAAAACAAACCTAATATTGCAATAAAATAAGAATTAAACAATGTAAAATGTCAATTATTTGTAACATAGGTTTCATAGGTTTTAATCTAAAGAATAGGTTTTCATATAAAGAATCTGTAGACTCAGCTCTTAGTAACATTTCGTACTATTTCTATTCGTTTAACCTGTTATAGTCTATGAACCTTGATTATGACAGTTATAAAATAACTATTATGCTATTATGATTTTTACAATTGAAATTTAAATGAAAATAAAATATTATTTGAATGTAATATGTATCTATAATACCGAACAACTCCTCAAGAGAATGTCTTATGATTGAAAAAAAAAATGAACTTTTAAATTAAATTCCATCCTTCAACTATTCAAGAAAAGGTTTTCAATTTGTAAACCTTGCCATTTGAACATTCTACAAGTAGAAAAGTATGATGAAGACTAGAGCAACTGTCTACACTTTCTTCAACATGGACCGCTTCTAGTTTACCATTTTTTCTAATAAGATCAGTTATGTGGAACTGCTCAATAACCCTAATCAGAGGTAGTTGAGTTTATTAGCTATTGCATTACAATCTATAAAATGAAAATCATAGGCACTGTAACTTACCTCTTTTGTGGTTGAATTTGAGAGCTGTTTTTCAGCTTCTTTTTTCCGTTTAACTTCAACCTTCAAAGTCTTTGATAATGTTTTAGAGGTTTTGTCTTCAATAATTGATTTATTTCTATTTTGTTCTGATTCACCCTTGTTAGATTTTGATGATTCGGATTTCTTTTTTCTTTCGTTTGTTTTCCTCTTCAGTTTCCTCCGTTTATTTGACGACATCTTCATTTTCTTCTTGAGTAAATCTTTCTTTACTCTGATTGTGGGCGTTTGTGGATGGTTTTCGTCAACTTCAGCCATAACTGTCATTTTATTTAATTAATATCAATTAGAAAATGTGAACTATCTGTAAGAGAGAAAATTAGCAAATGCATATTAATAAACAGTTGTTATTAACTTATTTACCGATTTTACATCTAAATATTGTCCTTCAAAGTCATAATTTGGCCAGTCTGTAGAAACTGTTAAAGTGTTTGTAACTCTGTTCACAGTAAAATTAATGTAAATATATTATACACGGATTAATTCAGAAGTGTTTGTAGCAAAATTAATAATATAAATATAGGGATTAATTCAAAATTGTTCTGAGAGAATATCCCAAATATCTCCCATATTCTGCAGACTGGGGACATTTAACATTTGTGAAAATTTTGTGTGCGAACAATAAGTATTTTGAAATTTCCTCTTATATTTACATGCATTTTACTGAGAACAGAAGGCAAAATAGACCAGACTCAAGCCGGTAGATTTTTAGCTATTTATTCCGATGTTACCATCCAAGTAATAAAGCATGTACAAACTCGCCATTTTAATGGCGAGTTTGTGACAGTTATACTGAGCCTTTTAATTGCAAATGGCGAGTTTTATCTATTTTTCTCCAATGCTACAATGTTATTTTGGAGAGGATTAATGATAATTTCAATCATTTTGGAGAGAAATTGTTGAATTTTGGAGAGAGCTGGAGAGACAAATGGCGAGTTTATGAGACATACTATTTTACTTGGGTTACCATTAGTTTTTGGTGGCCCCTGCCACCCAGTCTGCAGAAATTCAGAATATGAGACATTTTTTTTTCATAGAGATCTCTTATTCTGATAGTAGCAAAATTAATGTAAATATAGCCAGTTTGAAAAAAACATGGGACATTTTTAACCTTATCTGTGCAAACACTCCTTAATTTCCTCCTATATTTACCAGTCTGCAGAATATGTGAGTTATTTGGGATATTCTCTCTGAACAATTTTGAATTAATTCCTATATTTACATTAATTTTGCTACGAACACTTCTGAATTAATTCCTATATTTACATTAATTTTGCTACGAACAGATTAAGAGATCTCTACGAACACTTAACCAGTTTCTGCAGACTGGTATATTTACATGTATTTTAGTGAGAAAGAAGCCAAAAAAGTCTGCAAAAGATGCGTGAAGTTGTGAAGTTTATCCGGCAACTATTGAGGCTTTGAAATTAGTCTCCTGAATTATCAGGTGACAATTTCTTAATTAATTCCTATGTTTACATGATAAATTACAGAATTTTGATTTTTAGTCATTTTGGAGAGAAATTTGAAAATCTTTTGGAGACAAATTTCCCCAAAAAAATATCTGGAGACTAATTGTGCATGCTATGATGCTTTGCATACTGGAAGCCAAAAGCCAAAAGGCAAAAATGAGGATTTCTTGGAGAACACTTTACCTACTAGTTTCTGCAGACTGGAAATATAGGGATTAATTCAGAAGTGTTTGTAGTAAAATTAATGTAAATATAGGAATTAATTCAATATTATTCGGAATCGGAGAATATATCCCAAATACCTATCTCCCATATTCTGCAGACTGGCCCTGCCGCGGCACCGCCCCGATCAGGTGACAGGTCAATAATCAATCATGAAGTGCACGGTAGGTACTGCTGTAGCAGCAGTACAATAAACGACATAAAAGCAAATTATGTTGAAACCATTGATAGAAAGTACAGTGGTTACTACTCACTGCCGTCACTGAATAGCACTGCGCCGCTCAGCTTTTAGATATCTGATACCATCATACCACAGTAATTGTCAGTAGCTAGATACTGTTGCACTCCTCACGAATCCCTATATTATTCTTCAGAGTTCAGACACATAACCGGAGATCCTGTTCATCTCTGCCTTTGTGATTGTCCATTTTTCACTTGGATATTCCCATACTTCCATTATTATGTATCATCAACTTACTTTTATCTTTATAATACAAATCCGCTTGCTATCACCTGAAATTTTGATTCAGCCTACGATTATCATTCAGGCTAAACATTGGTACAAAGGCACCACAATGTATGGGTTTTATACCGGATTCTGAGGTTACCCCCTTGAACAGAGATCTGTCCACATCCCATCACTAAAATTATCTATATTTCACAAAAAATCGAAAAAAACTACACAGACGGAGGAGCAGACTATTGCTATGAGAAAGCAAGCAGAGCAAACAGCATTTTCAGAAAATTTACGCACGTGTACCTATAAATTAATAGGATCTAAAATTTAATATTTTTGAGATGCCAATGAAAGGAATAATAAAATACAGAATTAAAGGAGGTAATTACATGATGTATGAAATTTTCCTATATCTAAATAATTATCTAGATACAATATCATCAAGCACTAATTTTTATTAATTAAATATTATAGTTATACGAATTGGTTACTATGATAAATAAATCAGAGAAACAAAATAAACATAAAATGAGTAGAAAATGTACAAACCTATAATTAATATATTCTAAATTGATGAAATGTTAGTCAGTTAGGCTAAAAAAGAAATGGTGAGAAAAGAATTCACATTTTCTATCATATAAGAATTGCATAAGATTACACAGGGTTCCAGCAATGAAATACAAAAAATTTCCAATTCAAACGAGATTTCATAAAATATTTTCAGTCCCATCCCTAGTATGATACAGTACTCGGATAGTGGGTGTCAGCACAAGTCATCAAGAGGGTTGGTAGTCTATGACAATATGCTTCATAAATCATAGATCTTAAGAATATCACAGACGAAATGAAATGGTATCTAATACAGTATACCGCTGGTGTAGAACCATTCAATACTCTTTAATTCTCTCTGTCTATAATAGTCTCAGGATCTATGATTTTAAACGTATATTGTCACAATCCTAGTGATAAACCAATCCGACCTTTAGAAATTACTTATGATCTTTACCAACACCCACTATCCGGGTCCGGTGATGTCGATATGCTTCACATCATTCTCAAATACATTCCTTCATTAGAAATATATATAGGACACACAACCTAACCAATTTTCCAGATGCGTTGTGTGCACTAAAAGTAACAAATTTCAACAAACAAATATACCTACCTAATTATGAGGAAAATATTCTAGCTGCACGAAAAAAATTATTCCTCATCTCATTTGGTTATAAATTTTTGCGAAAAATAAACAAAATATATTTAGGTTCAAAATAAAATATTAAAAAGGTAAAAATTATTAGTGATCTACATATGAAAATCTTTGATGAGAAAAAGGCGCTTCAAGTTTACTAATAGATCAGTTCTGATTTTACATGATAAATAAATAGAAAACCTATGAGTTACGTAAGAGTTTCACGATACAACATTTTTAGAGAAATGTAGATTTCTGCCAAAAATAAACAGAACATTAATAAAAAATCATATTTTGATACAATTCTTTTTTTCGAAATGCAGATTTCTGCTAGAAAAAAAAGTCAAAACTTAGATTGCTGCTAATTTTTCTTTTTTCGAAATGTAGATTTGCGCTAGAAAAAAAATCAAAATTTAGAATTCAGCTAAATTTTTTTTTTTGAAGTAGATTTCCACTAGAAAAAAAAAATCAAAATTTAGATTTATACTAAAAATGTTTTTCAAAATGTAGATTTGCGCTAGAAAAAAAATAAAGATTTAGAATTCGGCTGAATTTTTTTTTTAAATAGATTTCCATTAGAAAAAAATTCAAAATTTAGATTTCTACTAGAAATTTTTTTTGAAATGTAGATTTCTGCTAAAAAAATTCAAAATGTAAATTTCTGCTAAGAATATTTTTGGTTGTGTTCATTTCTTATCCAGGGCCTGCACCCTTTTCTCGAGACTGGCAATGCTGGAGTTGATGGAAGAGAGGTTCTCCTGTAGCTTGTCACTGACACTCCTGAGGATGGAGTCATTGGAGCCAATGCTGGAGCTGAGGTTGGTCTGAGCCTCACTCAACTGGTGGAGGGAGTGAGCGAACTGAGCAGCTGTGGGGGGGGGGGGGGAGATGGGGGTTAGTTATGTATTAACTAATAAGTTAGTGTTGTTCAATAGTACTATTAATTAATAATAATAAGTTTATTATAAACTAATGGGTTACAAACTAAGAGTATGGATACAAATATAAAAAGAGAAAACTAATCCAACTGGCAGTCTAATAGACCTATGTGGCAATTAGTTGATAGTACTCAATAGTTACTAATTAGATAGTAATAGTCAATGGTGCTAACTAGTTAGTAGTACTCAATTTCAATAGTTACTAATTAGATAGTAATACAAATTCAATGGAAACATAAAAAGAATGAAAGAAAAGTCAAGCACTTTAGTTAATAGAAATCAGGCACTGATTCTTCAGAAGTTTCAAGTAGCTATTTAATATTCATTTTTTATATGGTATCCGTGATACCTGCATGTGGATACCAAATTAAAATAAAAGTAATTAATCAATGATACCTACATGTAGGTATCATTGATACCAATTAAAATAATTGCTATTAAAAAGCTACTTTAGACTGGTGGAATCAAGTGCCAGATTTTTATTGCTAAAACGAAAGCGCTTGGGTTAGCACTCCTGACCCTCATTGTGAATGTCCTGCAGAGCCTCTAGCCTCTCCACAGTCTCCGGCAGACCACTACTGAGGGCGTGGCACTTCTCCACCAACTCGAACAACTCCTTCACCTAAAGGAAAAAGATTATCACAAATAAATAAGAGTTGGGCAGAGAAAACGCGTTGGACTAACCTATTGCTTCACATCAACTAAAACAGATCCCTAAAGATGAATGTTAAAAATTCGAAATGAATGATGTAGCATTCGAAATTAGCTAAAAAATATATTAGAAAATGACAGCTATCAAATAAGTCGTGAATTAATTAGTCCAGGTATCTTTCTCACGGAGTAATAAAAGATTTAATGGTGTGTTTTATTGTTAAATGATAGTCAGGAGAGATTTAGAATTCTTGTGGGTAATTGAGGCCTATGAGAATTAGTTTGACTACCCAAGCGATGGACGGTGTTTTAGCTCATAAGTGAGTTCCACTATGATACTTAGAGGTACATAAGGCTTGGAAATATAAGCCATAGTGTTCAGTAGCTAGGTTCGTTAGTAGCCTAGGGGAGTGTCACTAAGAATCGGAGCTTCAATTTAATGTTTAATTTCGACTGTACTGTTCCTTTCCTAACAAGAGCAGTTCTCACCTTAGACTCTTTTTCCTGGGAGAGAGCACTCTTCTCAGCAATGGAGTTCATTTTGATGTTAACACCGTGAAGTCTGCCTTCTATCTGGTCCAGTTGGGACGGATCTGGGGAAGAACACCATCACCTAACATCAATCTCCATCACCTATCTTCTATTTCAAACAAAACACATTAGGATTTTCTTGGTAGTTTGTTATTACTAGCTACCACTTACCAAGGAGAGCCATTTTCTGGCCTAGTGACGTCACTGCTGCCATCACACTGCCCTCCTTAGTCCATGACCAAAGACGGTTCTGAGAGAGAATATAGAAATGAACAGAATGTGAACACTAGTTATTAGTAAGACTGACGACTTTCTCTATTTCGGGCAAACTGACCACTCTCTCCTGGTAACACTCACCACTCTCTCCTGGTAACACTCACCACTCTCTCCTGGTAACACTCACCACTCTCTCCTGGTAACACTCACCACTCTCTCCTGGTAACACTCACCACTCTCTCCTGGTAACACTCACCACTCTCTCCTGATAACACTCACCACTCTCTCCTGGTAACACTCACCACTCTCTCCTGGTAACACTCACCACTCTCTCCTGGTAACACTCACCACTCTCTCCGGATCATTTCCCAGGAGTTTCTCCAGTTTCTCTATTCTCTTCTCCATCTCCACAGTCGGTGCCATTGCGTTCAGTTTTGATATTTCAGGAGAGTAGAGCATTTGGTAGGAGAGGGAGGAGCCACCACTAACGTCCTTGCTCTTGCTGTCTTTCACTTTAGACTCACTTTTCTGAAAGAAACAAACGATTTAATAAATGGTTTATACTTCAGCTTCGAAATAATAAACTATAGTTAATTAAAAACAAAATACTATATTGCTTGTAGTGTCCTGATTGGAGTACTTACTTCTCATTAGGTCTGGTTAATACCCAATAAGAATAAAGTAATTACACAGCAATGCCCAGGCTATCTCACCTTTGCATTTTTGATAGTCTCTAAGAGTTCCGAGAGAGCTCTGTGAGACGAAGCAGACTGCGCAGTCTCCAAACTGTCCACTCCAAGAGAAGAATGTAGTGGCACCAACTGGTTCAGCAGCTGCTGAGACAACTGGTGCAACTCTGCCCCTGATACCTGCGACTCTGTCACCTTGTCACCCTCGATGGGAATGGAGTACTTCACGTCATCACCCTGGGGAATGTTTGTAGGTTCAAAAGTTAGAGACAAAAAAGATTTGCAAAAATTGAATATTGATAAAATTATAAACGAGCCTGAATTTAAATTCACTGTTTAATAAATTTAATGAAACTGAAAAATAGTGTAATAAAGCTACTAGTAATTCTTTAGTTGCATTTTTAACAGTTATGAATGCAACACTTACCTGTAAGCTACTCAGCCATTTTTGGTGAAATATCAAATTTATCATATATCAAGAATAAACATCTAATAGCTATCAGCCTATCAACTCCTCATTCCGAGTATAAAAAAAACAAATATATGATTGGCAAAGTGACATACTTTTGCCTGCAATATTTCCTCTTGCAAAGCAGTTACTTCACACATGAGTCTGTTGTAGCGACTAACGACATCTTCCTCCTTTCCGTCTCCAGAGAGATTCCATTCGATGGGTCTGAAAGAGAATTATTTTATGAGATATAACAAAGTAATTATAGTTATATTATTTTGATTAGTGAAAAGTTGCACTTATTCACCATTGTTTCCTTAAAAATTATAGTTATTCATAACAGATAACACTAGGTACAGAGTTTAAGATTTATTTTAACTATATACTTTCCCCTTCAAAATTGACCAGACTTAATAATAAATTTTGTTTCAATCAATTCATGACGAATAAAAACTACAGAGTTGAAGAGTTAGATTAGTTAAATATTTTTCCTCTTCAATATTGATCAGACATAAATTAATTTAATGTGTATCCTGTATAGCGATCATATTAGTCAATCTGTGATGACGTGATATTCAATATTATAAATTAGTAATTTCTAACTGTATCACTTAAAGATAGGAACATCACACAGTAAAGGGATAAACATTGAGAAAAAACTTTCACAAACCTAGCCCTATACCCAGTCCTATTTCTCTTAGAAATCCTGTCAGAGAAATCTACTTTATCAGCATCTAGAATTTTATCAGCAAATTTAGTGTGAGCTTCCTTGGCAGAGACTTTGAGTATCTCCAAAGCATCATCACTCGACTCTGTGAGATCAGACTGGTCGTGCTGTTCACTCTCGGGCAGTTCACTTGTTTCATAAACATCAGGCTGATCATGAACCTGAAAGATGTAAACATTATGAGTCAAATGATAAATAGATGAATTCAAGTAATCAAGTTGAAATAGCTACATTGAAATGACATAAAAAAGGTAATACATCCAACAATATAAATAGAAGGTCCCAAAAAGTTATGCAAAATACAAATTAACTTACAATACCAGGAAGTCCAGCATATTTAGGGTCAGCCATATTGTAAAAATATTTATTACTACAACTTATCGTATCTGGAAAAATGGATTTTTTATTGTTTACACAAGACATTACAAGCACCCACTGTCCCAGGTAATAAAGCATTTTCATTCTTGCCATTATAATGGCGAGTTTTAGACAACTATTTTGAGCACTTCAATTGAAAATGGAGAGAAATATGAAAATATCTAATTTTCTCCTATGCTATAATGTAATTGTGGAGAGAATTTATAATTATTTGATCAATTGGAGAGAAATTAATAGGCCATTTTTCAAAGTTTGGTCAAAGTAGCCAGCATACTGGTGACTTTTGTGAGGTGAAAGAAGTTGAATATCCTCTAAAAACTAAGTAGCTAAATCATTCTCAAATTAGTCTCAAGAGATGCACATGCATCAGACATGAATGAAGCACAAGGATGTTTTCAAGTGTAACATCTTCATTAGGAACTAGTAGAAAGTCAAATTTCTTCTTTAAAGTATCCTAAATGTGGCCACCTGAATCCATTTTCTCATTAAACTGCCAACTTCCCATCCACACTTTGAAAAATGGATGATAAGTAAGTGGCTAAGTGCCAAGCCAGATTGTATTTGGTGGTAATTTCCAATGATATGTCGGCAGATATTCAATTTCTCTAATAAAAAAATTCCAATGTCGGAGGATATTTAGCTATTAATTCCTATATTACAATTAATTTTAGGAGGTGAAAATGAAAAATGTTGGAGGACTAGACAAATTGATTAAAAATGTTGGCAGATATTTCTCCCATTTTTTTTTTCTCCCAGTGCACCAAATACAAACTGGGTGCCAAGTGATGTTGTGTTTCTTCAATTTTACCAAACCGCATGAACTGGTTAGCTACTGGTAAGGTGTTCTCTAGAAAACCTATGTTCTGTCATCTGTATCAAAAAATACATGTATATATTATAAAGTTTATGAAGAAATTCAGGATTTTTGAACAGAAACTGTTAAAATTGTCTAATTAATATTCATTAATTTGACCATTTAATGGAATTCAGGCCAGTCTGCGGCATATCGGAAATTTTCCATGCAATTTATAATTTTGCCAAGAATCCTTTATTATTATGAACCGACAAGTCAGTGGAATTTACCATGAAATACAGTCTGGCAAAACACTAGTTAAAAACCTAAATTAATAAATTATAGCTTGCACCCAAGTAACAAAGCATGTCCAAACTAGTCATTTTAATGGTGAGTTTGTGACAGTTATTTCAAGCCCTTGAATTGCAAATGGTTAGAATTATTTAACTTTCTCCTGTGCTACAAAAGCCTACAATGTTATTTTAAAGAGAATTTGATCATTTTGGTGAGAAATCTGATCATTTTTGGAGAGTACTAGAGAGTCGAATGGAGAGTTTATGAGCCATACTATTTTAATTGGGCGTGCACTGCGCTTCTTTTGATAGCTATGCAATATTTTAATGTAATTTGATCAGAATGTTTCAGAGACTATGTTGAGAGGGCCACAATTAAAAATTAAAGGGCATTAATTTACCCACTCTGCATAATGACAATGTGACTCTTCACTCGCAGAGATTTTAATTTGAGAGTTACACTCTCTCAGCTCTGACTCTCAGTTAGGCTACAGGAACTGGTAAAGTGTTTTCCAACAAATCTTCTATTTTGGCTTCTGTTCTCAGTAAAATACATGTAAATATAGGAGGAAATTAAGGATTGTTAACACATAAAATGTTAAAAATGTCCCATATTCTCAGATTCTGCAGACTGTACTCTCAGCAGCAGATTCAGAATCTCCCGCCAACTCCCGGGCCCCGGCCAGTCTGAAAAGAATGTCTCCACAGATGACAGAACCAGGATTTTTTTTCAGAATTTGGGCGCAGCAAATAACATGGGTGATGGGAACATAGGAATTAAATAGAACTTGGGCGCAGGATTAATCCACAAATCCTGCTATACTTTTCAGACCACTCTGGAAAATACCTTAGGCTAACAGATGCCAGTCTATATTTCTTGTCGGTGGAATTTTTTCCCCATAAAAATAATATTCTAGCAAAGTCGGTGGATTTTTGGCTATTTATTCCTATGTTACCATTAATTTTCGGTGGAAAAATGGGTAAAATGTTGGTGGATCAGCCAAAATACTGGAAATTTATGATGGATTTTTAAATCATCTTTTCAGCTTTTTTTAAGAAGTCAGTGGGATTTTGTGCACCAAATACAGACTGGAACAGATGAATTATAGAGGCTAAATGCTGCAGATTATACAGTTCCCAATAATTTATTACTGTATTTAAAGGTTTCTTAGGTTTGCTAAACTCCAACAGAGTGATTAATCCACCAGAAAGGACCACTTTTTCCAGAGTGGACCACTCTGGAAAAAGTGGTTCCGTTAAATGTCGCAGAGTCTTGGAAAAATGTTCCATATTCTGCAGTATGGCAATTTAAACAATTTACCTGTGTGACGAGGTAACAGACTAACAGTGATCCTATTTACTTTATATTAGTTTTCACTTTTCTATAGAAAACAGTCTGGATTTAAATCTTATGTTTAGTTGTTAACTGTTGTTTACTGTTTACATTATATATTGACAATTTCTCTCAAGACTCTGGAGAGTAGAGTCATACCAAATTGAAATTGTCATTGACATTTGATTAATTTAGTTTAGACTGTTTAGTTAGCTCAGCTGTATAATATATACTAATAGTAAGTTAGTAACAGTATCCAGTCCAGTATCTTGTTGGGTATAGGCTTCTCAACGCCACCCAGGACTAACGGTCTAGAGGCTTCACCCCCACTGTCAGCCCCCCAGACCTATATAGTATATTCCACCACCCTGTGATCTTCCTCTCTCTGCCCAAGCCAGTCTGCAGAATATGGAACATTTTTTCCAAGACTCTCTGTGGGAGTTTTTGATTGAATTTTAGAAATTTGAGATCTCTGCAGGAGATTTTGAATTAATTCCTATGTTACCATTAATTTAGCTGCGGGAGATTCTGAATCTGCTGCCGAGAGTCAGAGAGCAACTCTCTCTCAAAATAAAATCTCTACGGGAGAAGAGACACATTCTGCAGACTGGCCCCCAAGTAGGCCTTCATCCCATCTCCCCTCTCCCCAAAACACAAAACCTGCTCCACACTCCCCACTCTATATCTCACTCTCAAGTCCCTCAGACCTTCACACTCAACGGTTCAACTTAAACCCAACTCACACATGCCACAAACTGTCTCACCTCCAACAAACCTCCTCCTCCAATTCAACCTGAGACAGTCCGCCCTCGGCCCTTGCTCTGAACAGCAACACCGATGAAGTCTGCAGAATATGGAACATTTCTCCAAGACTCTCTGCGGGAGTTTTTGTATGAAATTTTAGAAATTGGAGATCTCTGCGGGAGATTTTGAATTAATTCCTATGTTACCATTAATTTAGCTGCGGGAGATTTTGAATTAATTCCTATGTTACCATTAATTTAGCTGCGGGAGATTTTGAATTAATTCCTATGTTACCATTAATTTAAATTTAGCTGCGGGAGATTCTGAATCTGCAGCTGAGAGTCGGAGAGTAGCTCTCTCTCAAATTAAAAGTCTCTGCGGGAGAAGAGGCACATTCTGCAGACTGCCACTGGCAGTCTGGCACCGATCCCCACCCGTTTACATAGCAACTTTCCCTTCCTATCCTCTCCTTCATCTCATATAATACTATAATAATAGATAATAATACCTCAAAGTATGCTTCATTCTCACCTCCTCTCGCCATCTTCCATGTTCCCACTCATTTATCCTTTCCTGGAGTCAGAGAGTAGCTCTCTCTCAAATTAAAGTCTCTGCGGGAGAAGAGACACATTCTGCAGACTGGTTCTAAACCATCCACCACTTCCTCCCCTCACATCACCAGCATCAACTATCCTCCTCAGTAACCAATTCTCACCCTCCATCATATGCTTCAAAAACAAAATCTTCCCCTTCATGTCTCTACTCACTCAGTACTCTCTAGGAGTCAGTCACGGACACTCCAGTATATGATGAGTAATATACTACATAGAATTATAGATAAAAATTCATAAATATATTAATGTTCATCACAGAGCTTTAAAAACACAATTAGAGAGTATCAACTGTATCATAGTTTACAACACTGTACACAAACAGTGCCAAGTTAAACTGTTAAGGCAGGTGAGATATTATTGAAAGGCGGGTGACTCACACCTTTTTTTCCGACTAAATCCTACCTATTTTCTTTAAAAGTCGGAAAAAAATTAAAGAGCCAGTGAACCGTATAAATTTATTCTATGACAGTTAAAGCGGTAGATAGGCATTTTAATCGTATAGCAAATTAACCTATATTCGCTATATATAACATAAAATCCTTAAATAATAACTACTTATCAAATTGGCGACATCTGAAGACTTTTCATAATACTAGCTATGTACCGCCATGTTTGTAAATAACTTTTGTGTTCATCTAGAAATTACTGCATCTGCCATTGGATAATTTTAGCACTTGTAGCCTGTACATATGCATAATATAAATTGAAAATGATTTATAAACAATACAGAAGCCGTAGAAATGAAGAATTATAAGCAACCTATATTGAAATAGATCTAATGAAACTTCTATATCCAAACGACAACAATTTTGATAAAAAAAAATACATTTTAATTGAAGTAAAATTTATACTTCATATGAATGACTGATATGAATTTTCAATTATATATGAGAGAAACTTTAAAGGTCCCCTCCAAGCAAATTTTTTTATTGCTTAAATCAACGAGGTTAATGTTTCTTATCATTTTACTGCAAACTGCATAAAATTTTATAGCAGATTTTTAATTTTATATGCTTATAAAGTTTTTATAATCCAAACTCTACAAAACCTACTTTACTTCCGACTTTCTAATTTTCAGTCTGAAGAAGAAGAATGTACACCATTTGTTTTGGTTGTCAACTAGGTATTTGGTTTAATAAATCTATTTATTATTCGTTTAAAAGTTTAAATTTGGATAAACTTATTATAGAAACGTTTATATACTTTTAAAAACAATTAATATCTTAAAAGAAGGCCAAAAACTTATTGTTTGTTTAAAAATCTAAATTTGAAATCAAAACAAAGAGTGTACAATCTTCTTTCTCAGCGTCAGATTAGTGATTCGCTCAATTGTTAAAAAAAACTTTAAAAACTAATAATAAAATATATACTGAACCGAATTGTATGCGGTTTGCGGAATAATGATCGTATACCTTAGTTCTATAATATTATGTAATAAACTCATTTTTTTCCCGGAGCCTGGAGAGGACCTTTAACTTCAAATAATGATTTAGAATGCAAAACAGTACAAAATATGAAATCGTTACTGTAAAAGTGAACATTTTCTTCATTGAATTTTTAGGTTCAATTTTCAATAATGGAATGGTTTTTTTTTTAATATTCTAAATTAGGTATAGCTACCTATATAGGTATATTTATATATATTAGTATGACAATTTTCCAGTATTTTCCAAAATAAACATATGAATATTTTCTATAACTTCCATTTCAGTTTTCATATCAAATGATTTTTTTATGTATTTTTCTCAATACACAAACAAAAATGATTGGTAGCCAATCAGTAAGTAAACTGCAATGAAATAATTTTTGTTTTAAAAATGGTGACTGGAAGCATAGGTATATTAAACATTATGGTTATTAATGTTTCTTTTTACATTGATAATTTAGAATTGGTAAAATAATCTCGAATAAACACCTAGAAATTTATTAATTGAATGCATAGAAAATATCCAAACCATTCTTGCCTTATGAGCTTTTCCTGATGATGAATTATAAAGAACATATCCATAACCGCTAATCAGAAAAAATTGCCAAAAACACAATTCTCAACCCTAGAATCTAATGAAAAGTCTATTATAAAACATTTTGAGCCCAAACCAAGCATTTCTTTCATAATTTTCCTTATCAAAACATTTCTATTATTCTACAGGCAAGGAATAAAATACGGAAGAGTTCCATTCTTTGGGTGTATTTTAAGAAAGAGTTCATTAAGTAATTTGGACACATTGTCCCGGACAGTGACAGTGAAACATTAAACTTTTCCCTAGCACCAATTTGTCTTCGTTACAATGGCCCCGGCACATATCTGATAGAAGAAGATCTCCCGCTGGCATCCTTTGTACCGTACCACCGTGGGTGTCAATGCAGCGACATACAAAGGACTCCTTAATGGGCGTCCTTTATCCTTCCACAGACAAATAATGTGATATTTGACAAACAGAATAGGTTCAATTGTGACTACCATGGAGATGATATCTCCAGTTGATAAGGGAGTCCTGTGTCTCTTACAGTCTCAATTGGGATAAAGAGGAGACTTTGCTGTGATGGAGGTGAGACAGAGTCAACAAAATGGTCAACATAAGATGTGGTTAAATTTAAACACGTATCTAGTAAAGTATATATTTAATTAAAAGTATTTATCAGTAGGTATAAAGATAAATATGGCTAATGTCCCTTATCTTTTTTCTGCAAAACACATGAAATTTGATAGCTTAAATTTGTTTCTATATGTTTTTAATCATATTTATAATCAATACACAACAATATCCGATTTACTCCCGAGTTGCTAATTTCAATGATAATAAAAAGAATATACGCCGTTTGTTTTGATTGTCAGTTAGGTAGTGAATATTCGGAGTACAGGAGAAAACTTTTAAAATATACATTTATTTACACCATATATAATCATTAAACAGATTAAAATAAGACCGAACTGCAATGTTTGCTTATAAAATTCAAATTGGAAATCAAAACAAAGAGTGTACAATCTTTTTCTTCAGCGTCAGATTAGTGTTTCGTACAATTTTTGCACACAGAATATAAAAAAACTTTAAACGCATATAAAAAATATATACCGAATCAAATTTCATTGGATTTTCGTATTAATGATCCTAGATCTTGGCTTTATATAATATTATGTATTAAACTCATTTTTTCACAGAGCCTGGAGGATCTTTAAAGTAGGTACTATCAAATACATTTGTTTCGACTGAAGAAAATAGGTGTACATTTCTCTATTTCACATAAGTATGTATAGTTAAACTATTTGTCATATGACACAATGAATAGGTCATCTATTTGTCAAATGACACAATGAATGACATGATTTATGACTGAGGACATGAGCACTCTATTCTCTCTTATCTTCCATACATTTCATTCACTTTCATTTGATTTATTCAAGTTTAAATGGTAGGATCCACTCCTACGCACAGAAAGAGAAAGAATGACCATTCTATTACATTGAGGAAGGCTAAAGTTACAAATAATAAATACAGGATAAAATTTTTAGTAGGTAATTATTAAAAATAACAAAAACATTAGTAAAACACTGTTCCTTCCACGTTTCTATATTTTCTTCTATTTTATACGTTTATACGGATATTTAAAATTTGATTGATTATACCTACCTAGCAGACATTCAAAACAAACGGCGTACATTCTTTTTCTTTGGACAGAAAATTAGCAAGTTGGATGCTAAGCGGTTATTGTAGAGTTCTGATTAAGAAAATCTTCAAAAGCATATAGAATTAAATATATATACGACATAATTGCATGGGGTTTGCAGCAAAATGATAAAAAAATAAGCCTTATTGAGTAAAACATTAGAAAATAGGATATTAAAATATTGCTCTCATGACGTCACGTACACCAAACACAAACATTGTCTCTACAGTGTGTATTCAGGAAGTAAGCCATCGAAGATGAGGGAACCGCACCTAATTATTTATGGCCCCACCATAACTGGCATGACACCATTTTGTGTCGATGTGTCACTTGTAACTTGAAGCTGCAGCCCACAGATAAGATAGTGCTTATCTTTATTTGCAATGGCCATTGCTACTATGCAGTCAACAGAGGTGATTGTTAAGGTGACTAACCAGGCGTGAAGAAATGCACTTAGGTAACTAAGATCTGGTATGCCTATCTAACTAGGTATACCTAAGTAACTAGGTTAATTTAATTAACCAGGTATAACTAATTAAGTAAGTATACCTAAATTAATTAGGCATACCTAGATAACTGATAATACCCAGTTAAGTAATAATAATTCTACGTGTTTCTTCTTTCCTTAAGAGTTAGTTACGCTTTTGGTAATAATATATAAACAAATATGGTAACTATGCTAATGCAAAGATAACGTTTATTCAATTACTATACGTAAACTACCAAATCTCGGTGATGAACTTCGGATTATTTTAAATGAAATTTTTAAAATTCAGAAATTACCCGGATGTGTATAAGTATGTTGGTTACAGAGAAAATGGTATGCTTTTACCTTTAAGGTAAGATTAAATTCAGTAGCCAAAAGAATTGATATCCTGATATCAGAAAACCTGGATAACAGAACATACCATATCTAGATGACATAGTAATCACTAATCGGCAAAACACGAAACATTAAATCCAAATTTAATTTTCTGCATTTTTAAAACATGGGTATTATATGTATTAAAATTATGGTGGGGTCATAGAAGATTGAGAGAGAAAGTTATGGTGGGGCCATAGAAGATTGAGAGAGAAAGTTATTGTGGGGTCATAGAAGATTGAGAGAGAAAGTTATGGTGGGGTCATAGAAGATTGAGAGAGAAAGTTATTGTGGGGCCATAGAAGATTGAGAGAGAAAGTTATGGTGGGGTCATAGAAGATTGAGAGAGAAAGTTATGGTGGGGTCATAGAAGATTGAGAGAGAAAGTTATGGTGGGGTCATAGAAGATTGAGAGAGAAAGTTATGGTGGGGTCATAGAAGATTGAGAGAGAAAGTTATGGTGGGGTCATAGAAGATTGAGAGAGAAAGTTATTGTGGGGCCATAGAAGATTGAGAGAGAAAGTTATGGTGGGGTCATAGAAGATTGAGAGAGAAAGTTATGGTGGGGTCATAGAAGATTGAGAGAGAAAGTTATTGTGGGGCCATAGAAGATTGAGAGAGAAAGTTATGGTGGGGTCATAGAAGATTGAGAGAGAAAGTTATGGTGGGGTCATAGAAGATTGAGAGAGAAAGTTATGGTGGGGTCATAGAAGATTGAGAGAGAAAGTTATTGTGGGGCCATAGAAGATTGAGAGAGAAAGTAATTATGGTGGGGCCATAGAAGATTGAGAGAGAAATTATGGTGGGGCCATAGAAGATTGAGAGAGAAAGTTATGGTGGGGCCATAGAAGATTGAGAGAGAAAGTTATGGTGGGGCCATAGAAGATTGAGAAAGAAAGTTATGGTGGGGCCATAGAAGATTGAGAGAGAAAGTTATGGTGGGGCCATAGAAGATTGAGAAAGAAAGTTATGGTGGGGCCATAGAAGATAGAGAGAGGCGTTGCTATAAGAGCAACTATATGGTTTATATATTTAGCAGTCAGTAGTGACAATGCTAACTGCGCTAAACTGACCAACTGTAAGCAGATAAAACAGTCCGTCTTTCTTTGCTGACACTTTCCACCCCAAAAGAAACAGTTTGAACACTGAATAGATATGGAATACATATCTAGAGGCCTTTGAATTTCACTGAAATATTTATATAAACATTTAAAAAGACACTTCTAAGTACTATACAGGGTGTTACATTTCACTTCCGACAAAATTTGACAGTTTGGATAAAAACTCAAAATGGAAAAATATTTCACGAATAACAAAATGTCTAAAATTTCTTCGTTATCGAGATATAAATACCCTGTTTGTATTGTAATTCTTGAGATTCATAGGGAATTTAACATTAACAATATTTCACAAAAATCTAAATTATCAAAACTGCCTAGTTTTCAAGTTTAGTTAATTTTTCTCTTGCAGGAGTGAGTCTCTTCAGATTTTTTGTCAGATTTCCTTGCAGTTGTAGGCAGACTTTACCAACAATTATTGTACATTTAATAACATTATAATAGGTACTGATGTCTGTTTAATTTTCCACTACTAACCATCTGTTAGGACCGTAAGTACTTGTGAGTATGTAGGTAGGAGTGCTTTGGAAACTTTAAAAGTTACTGTCTTGAAAACTGAACAGTTTTGATAATTTAGGTTTTAGTGAAACAATGTTTGTTTTATGTTAAATTCCCTATGAATCTCAAGAATAACCCTGGAATTAGGGTAACAATATCTCGATAACGAAGAAATTTTGGACATTTTGTTATTCGAGAAAAAGTTTTTATTTTGGGTTTTTATGCAAACTGTCGAATTTTATCGGGACTGAAATGTAACACCCTGTATAAAGGCAAATTCAAACGTGTACTTGTGTAGAATTTTATTCACAGTCAAATGTAGCAGAATTTTTATAAATGTAAAAATTGAATTCTAGGAAACGTTTGCTAGAGACATATTTTTTTTTTACTTTTTTTTTATCAAAGTAGAAGATTTTGACTGCCTTTTCACTTTAGGTACAAATTTTGTCACATTTTTTAAAATATATTTTCAACTTTACTTTTAGATGAAGTTTGCGGAAGGTTGTGTTTAGAGGAACTTGAATATATTTTATTCGAAGGAGAATATCCAATTTCGAATAAAAACAACGCAATTTCACAATAACATTGTTTTGTTTCTTTTTGAAATATCCGACATAACCTACAAATAATCTGAAAGTCTTCTGAAAAGAACAATGAAGTTGAACTGAAATTCCAAAAGAGGTGAAAAAATCAAAATTTCGAAAAATGAGTCTAAAAAATCTATCATAAATGTTATCGAAAGAATGTCACAAGCAAAAGTTCCATAGAATTCAACTTCAAATACCATGTCAAAATTTCACCTACATTAGACTGTCAGTGAAAAAGAAGGTACATAATCTAGCTCGCTTTAAAATGGATATTTGTGAATAATAATGTACATGAAGTAAATAATAAAACCTAATGAATAATATAAGAAAATATATTGAAATTAATTCAGTTAACTATAAATATTTATTAACCATTTCCATTAAATATGATCTTTATTTGTAATATAATAGAGAATTAAAACTGTTTTTTCAAATTCATTTGAATGTTTCACTGTAGAATTACACTGTTTCATCATTGAGATGTTATACCTACTCAACACTGAGAAAAATTGGGAGTCAACCTGACTCATCATTTGAGTCAAGGAGGCAAAACTCCACATTGGAGTCATTTTTTTGATTGACTCTACCTGAGTCAATCTGACTATGAATTAGGAGTCAATATGACTCTGGTTTTTGAGTAAAATATTAGGATGAGTCAAATTGACTCACATTTTTGAGCCGGTAACTGAAACCCAAATTTTGAGTCAATTTGACTCGTATTTTGTCAGTGTACCACTAACACCGTGTGACAGTGCGAATGTTTTACATGTGAGATGTTATCACGGCAGGTTGACTTCTCCGGTTATTGCCCAGTGACAAATTAATGGGAAAACCTTTAGTTATTTATTTGAGCGATGGTATCTAGCCAGACTCTGTGAGAAATGAAGCTGTTATGAAGCCCTGAGTGATGGATACCGTGCAGAGGTATCTGGGATACGCTTAGAATGGGTACCTAGGATACGCTTAGTGTGAGTACCTAGGATACGCTTAGTATGGGTATCTAGGATACGCTTAGTATGGGTATCTAGGATACGCTTAGTATGGGTATCTAGGATACGCTTAGTATGGGTATCTAGGATACGCTTAGTATGGGTATCTAGGATACGCTTAGTGTGAGTACCTAGGATACGCTTAGTATGGGTATCTAGGATACGCTTAGTGTGAGTACCTAGGATACGCTTAGTATGGGTACCTAGGATACGCTTAGTATGGGTACCTAGGATACGCTTAGTATGAGTATCTAGGATACGCTTAGTGTGAGTACCTAGGATACGCTTAGTATGGGTATCTAGGATACGCTTAGTGTGAGTACCTAGGATACGCTTAGTATGGGTATCTAGGATACGCTTAGTATGGGTATCTAGGATACGCTTAGTATGGGTATCTAGGATACGCTTAGTGTGAGTACCTAGGATACGCTTAGTATGGGTACCTAGGATACGCTTAGTATGGGTACCTAGGATACGCTTAGTATGAGTAACTAGGATACGCTTAGTGTGGGTACCTAGGATACGCTTAGTATGGGTATCATAGGATACGCTTAGTGTGGGTACCTAGGATACGCTTAGTATGGGTACCTAGGATACGCTTAGTGTGGGTACCTAGGATACGCTTAGTATGGGTATCATAGGATACGCTTAGTCTAGATACCAAGATTACCTACGTATCTTCGAGTGTATCGGTGCCGCCGATACATTTTTTATTGATGTCCGACGATAGACGACAAGTGTGAACATCAGTACAGTGAAACTCCTGAGATATGAAGTATTGGTTACTTCATATCTCGGGTGCACTGGATAGTTTTCTATGATTAAAATCATAGAAAACTATGGTCATTGAGGGATAAAGGAGACGCAAGTATTGACATGTATCATTTTCTATAATTTAAGCATAGAAAACTACTTCATAACTCAAGTGCTTCATAATTTAGGTCCTTCATAACTCTGAATTTCTACAGTAGAAGTATAATATCTCCATACAAGTTATTACCATACTAACACATCAAATCAATTGTACTTTATATGTTTAACATGCTATGGGTACGCTTTCAAAGTGATATAGGTACCTAGCTATGTATAGGTACCTAGCTATGTATAGGTACCTAGCTATGTATAGGTACCTAGCTATGTATAGGTACCTAGCTATGTATAGGTACCTAGCAATGTATAGGTACCTAGCAATGTATAGGTACCTAGCTATGTATAGGTACCTAGCTATGTATAGGTACCTACCTTTGTGAGGTGGAGGGCTTTCATTATTTTATAAAGACAATATAGAATTACTAACTCATTTTGAGATCTCGTTAGATTGCACCAAAGCAAAGACGTTTGAAAAGAAGCTATTTAAGTTTCTATAGTAAATGTTGTTTATGTACTTTGAACAATATTGACTAAAGGTAGGTAATTTGGGAACAGTATGGACACTCTGAAGAAGTTGAATTGTGAACCAGCAAATGAAGCCGATTGTTCCTTGGTTTGCCATAAATCTCTGGTGATGTTATCAGTGGGACACATTTAAGGTATCAGTGCATATCTCTGCACTAGAATGCACTTATCACAGTACGCCTCTGTGACATTTGAGGTAGTCAATATCACAAGCCACCATCTACAAAAAGCATTTACTTCTATACGAATTAATTTAATCCTTGGGATGAATACAAACCAAGGAGTTTCGGGTGATAAGAAACCAGTTTGCAAATTCACTTAGTGGGCCCTTATCAGTGGCTTATCTTGGCCACGTTTTAGTGGCACTGATAGCGTGGATAGATATTCATAGTATTCACCTTTCTGAACAGATCTCTATTTGGAATCAACTTTGATGGAAGTCTGAAGGTGAAAATAGACATTCTCTAAAATGATTGTTGAATCAGTAAAGAATGTAGGGTGTATAAGGTGCATGCTAATGCTATTCGTACGAGAGAAGCTAAAGCAAGGGACTAGACAACAAAGTCTATAGGTAATTGATTAGTTATCTATTATACACTAAAATTCATTACTATATGCATTGTAACTACAGTAAGTTTATTGAGTTGCTGCTATTTAAATCTGAACTCTATGATCTATATTTTATATGGTTACTTAATCTGTACAATATATTAATTTATGAAATAGTAAATTATATTAATATTTTGAAGTTAATTGTTACGAAATGATTTTAAAAAGCATGTTGTACCATAATTAAGTCACAATTTTTCTGAAATCGAGAACGAATAGATAGCACGTATTTATTTATTTCAGTGTTTATATACGATTTAAAAAACGTCTTATAAAAATATCCCTTTATTGAAAATAATTTTTTTTTATATTTAGTAATCTTTATCACTATTAAACAATATAGTTCAACTCCAATGTAATTAAATCCTGTATAGTGAATGTAGTGTCCTGAGTAAGGAAGTAGCCTCTATAGTGAACAAGTTTTCTTTAGACTGTCATGAAATAGCCATCAGTTTTAGAGAACTGATGGCTATTTCATGGCAGACTAAAGAAATTGTTCACTATAGAGGCTACTTCCTTACTCAGGACACTACATTGTGTCCTACAGGGGTGGTATCATCAAAACCAAATTTAAAAAAAACATTTTTTATATGCCAAATTTATGGAAAATAGCATCAATCTTTAAAATAGCATCTTTTATATGCCAAATTTATGGAAAATAGCATCTTTTATATGCCAAATTTATGGAAAATAGCACCCCTCGGTATACCAATAAGGTTGACCAAATGTCCTAACCATTCGATTGCAAATGGCGGCAACAAACGACTATTATATCTTTGCTATCTTTTAAATAGTCTCTTATCGCACTTTTTCCCCATTGGCAACACTTAGCGAGTCAGACGTCTTGAAGAGGAGTGACGGGAGAAAGTGAAAATTAAATAATGGACAGTTAAATATCAAAAATTAGCATCAAAGAATCAGAGTAAATTGAGATATGCTATTTTAACTAAGATTTGGCATAGGAAAGATGCTATTTTTAAATAATTTGACATAAATGTTATTGATGCTATTTTTATATAATTTGGCATATTATTGATGTTATTTTGAATAGTTGATGCTATTTTTCTTGCAATTTTGTATATAAAAAATGCTATTTTTCATATTGAAGTTTAATTAATGCT